>JAAWWB010002217.1:0-24536 GCA_018804465.1 Populus tomentosa | reverse complement strand
GCGATCAAATCTTCAGCGCCCATAGACTACCTCAGAATCAGAAATTATTTATGAAAAAAGAGTAACTAGCGACCCCAAAATAATCACCCGATCCCAGTTCCACGGCGGCGCTCAAATCTTCAGCGCCCATAGACTACCACAAAATTATAAATTAGTGACGAAAAATTAGTCCCTGCCGACCCAGATGTCGTCACGGGATCCCAGCTCCACGTGGGCGCTCAAATCTTCAGCGCCCTTAGACTACCTCAGAATCAGAAATCAGTGATGAAAACTGAGTCCATGCCGACCGTGAAATCATCCCTGGATACGAGTTCCACGGCTGGCCCTTAAATCTTCAGTGCCAATTGACTACCTCAGAATCAGAAATGATTGCCGAAAAATGAGTCCCTGGTGAAAACAAAATCATCACCAAATCCCAGTTCCCCGGGGGCGCTCAAATCTTCAGCGCCCATAGACTACCTCAGAATCAGAAATAAGTGACGAAAATTGAGTCCATGCCGACCCCGAAATCATCCCTGGATTTGAGTTCCACGGCTAGCCCTTAAATCTTTAGCACCTATAGACTACCTTAGAATAAAAATGATTGACGAAAACTCCATCCCTGCCGATCCAGAACTCATCACCGCATCCTAGTACCACGGGGGCACTCAAATCTTTAGAGCCCATAGACTACCTAAGAATCAGAAATGATTGACGAAAACTGAGTCCCTGCCGACCCTGAAATCATCCCTAGATCCTAGTTCCACTGCTGGCCCTGAAATCTTCAGTGCCCATAGACTACCTCAGAATCAGAAATGATTAATGAAAAATGAGTCCTTGGCGACCCCGAAATCATCGCCAGATCCTAGTTCGACGGGGGCGCTCAAATCTTCAGCACCCATAGACTACCACATAATCATGAATTAGTGACGAAAACTGAGTCCCTGCCGACCCATAAGTCGTCATGGGATCCCAGTTCCACGGGGGCGCTCAAACGTTCAGGGCCCATAGACTACCTCAGAATCAAAAATCAGTGACGAAAATTGAGTCCATGCCGACCCTAAAATCATCCCTAGATCCTAGTTCCACTGCTGGCGCTTAAATCTTCAGCGCCTATAGACTACGTCAGAATCACAAATGATTAACGAAAACTACATCCCTGCCGACCCAGAAATCATCACAGCATCCCAGTTCCACGATGGCACTCAAATCTTCAGAGCCCATAGACTACCTAAGAATCAGGAAAGATTGACGAAAACTGAGTCCCTGCCGACCTAGATGTCGTCACGGGATCCCAGTTCCACGAGGGCGCTCAAATCTTCAGCGCCCATGTAATACCTCAGAATCAGAAATGAATGACGAAAACTGAGTCCCTGCCGACCTAGATGTCATCACGGGATCCCAGTTCCACGGGGGCGATCAAATCTTCAGCGCCCATAGACTTCCCCAGAATAAAAAATGATTGACGAAAAATGAGTCCCTGCCGACCCAGATGTCGTCACGGGATCCCAGTTCCACGGGGGCGCTCAAATGTTCAGCGCCCATAGACTACCTTGGAATCAGAAATCATGAAGAAAACTGGGTCCATGTCGAACCCGAATTCATCCCTGGATCTGAGTTCCACGTCTCGCCCTTAAATCTTCAGCGCCTATAGACTACCTTAGAATGAGAAATGATTGACGAAAACTCCATCCCCGCTGACCCAGAAATCAACACCAGATCCCAGTTCCATGGGGGCGCTCAAATCTTCAACACCCATAGACTCCCAGATAATCATAAATTAGTGACGAAAACTGAGTCCCTACCGACCCAGATGTCATCACGGGATCCCAGTTCCACGGGGGCGATCAAATCTACAGCGCCCATAGACTACCTCAGAATCAGAAATGATTGATGAAAAATGAGTCCCTAGCGACCCCGAAATCATCGCCAAATCCCAGTTCCACAGGGGCGCTCAAATCTTCAACACCCATAGACTACCACATAATCATAAATTAGTGACGAAAACTGAGTCCCTGCCGACCCAGAAGTTGTCATGGGATCCCAATTCCACGGGCGCGCTCAAAAGTTCAGCGCCCATAGACTACCTCAGAATCGGAAATCAGTGATGAAAATTGAGTCCATGCCGAACCCGAATTCATCCCTGGATCCGAGTTCCACGGCTCGCCCTTAAATCCTTAGCGCCTATAGACTACCTAAGAATCAGAAATGATTGACGAAAACTGAGTCCCTACCGACCCAGATGCCATCACAGGATCCCAGTTCCACGAGGGCGCTCAAATCTTCAGAGCCCATGTACTACCTCAGAATCAGAAATGATTGATGAAAAATGAGTCCCTGCCGACCCAGATGTCATCACGGGATCCCAGTTCCATAGGGAGCTCAAATGTTCTGTGCCCATAGACTACCTCAGACTCAGAAATCATGAAGAAAACTGAGTCCATGCCGAACCCGAATTCATCCCTGGATCCGAATTCCACGGCTCGCCCTTAAATCTTTAGCGCCTATAGACTACCTCAGAATGAGAAATGATTGACGAAAACTCCATCTCAGCCGACCCAGAAATCATCACCACATCCCAGTTCCACGGGGGCACTCAAATCTTCAGCGCCCATAGACTACCTCAGAATCAGAAATCAATGACGAAAACTAAGTCCATGCCGACCCTGGAATTATCCCTGGATCCGAGTTCCATGGCTGGCCCTTAAATCTTCAGTGCCTATATAGACTACCACATAATCATAAATCAGTGACGAAAAATGAGTCCCTGTCGACCCAGATGTCGTCACGGGATCCTAGTTCCACTAGGGCGATCAAATCTTCAGCGCCCATAGACTACCTTAGAATCGGAAATGATTGACGAAAAATGAGTCCCTGGCAACCCCGAAATCATCACCAAATCCTAGTTCCACGGGGGAGCTCAAATCTTCAGTGCCCATAGACTCCAACATAATCATAAATCAGTGACGAAAACTGAGTCCCTGCTGACCCAGATGTCATCACGGGATCCCAGTTCCACGGGGGCAATCAAATCTTCACCTCCCATAGACTACCTCAGAATCAGAAATGATTGATGAAAACTGAGTACCTGGCAACCCCGAAATCATCCCTGGATCCGAGTTCCACGGCTGCCCCTTAAATCTTCAGAGCCCATAGACTACCTCAGAATCAAAAATGATTGACGAAAACTCCATCCTCGCCGACCCAGAAATCATCACCGCATCCCAGTTCCACGGGGGCACTCAAATCTTCAGCGCCTATGGACTACCTCAAAATCAGAAATGAATGACGAAAACAAAGTCCCTGCCGACCCAGATGTCATCACGGGATCCCAGTTCCACGGGGGCATCAAATCTTCAGCGCCCAAAGACTATGTGAAACCCTGGAAATTTATAATTTAAATATGTAGATGTGTAAACCCTCATGTAAACGTAAGGCTGAAAGTGGTAATATTTCAATGAGTGATGAAAAACCAAGATTTGAAATAATAGATAAATAATGATATATAATGAAAGAGATGACCTCTACAAAATGAATTTTGGTTTAGAATTCATAAGGACAGAGAAACTAGTAACGTGTTTTGATGGATAAAATAATGAGAAAAATAACAAAATATTTTTAGGAAATAAGTGAGGTAATAAAGAATGCATTATAATAAATGATAGTGCAATGAAAAAGGATAGGACTGAAGGTGCAAGCACCGATTAAAAATCAGTGACGTTATTTTGAAATGGTAATAAGCCCGATAAATAAATAAAGGTGGAAATCCTCAAATGAATACATTTCAAAATAATAAAATGACCGTAAAAGTTTAGAAGGATAATTGATATGATTTTTGTTTGTGAAGATTGAACAAGAAAAATCTAGATTGTTTATGAAAAGTCATGAACTGAACAAGTTTATATTAGGAAGCAGAATTCTCAATCTATTGATAGGATCGGGATGAAATTTTGCATGAAGTCTATTAATATGTTTTCCTACCTTGGTTAAATATCTCATCTCAATCGGAGTTTGGTAAAGACTAACGATTTAAGCAGAAATAAACCAGATAGTTTACATGAAAAATAAAATAAAATACATAAAGTCATGAACGAGGGATAAAATTGTAATTATGAAAAAAGGTGCCTATAAAACTGCAAAGGCCACCAGTTAAAAAAAAAAAAAAAGAGAAGAAAAAAAGAAGAAGAGAAAAACGGATAGAGAGAGAGCTGCAGATTTTGGAGTAAAACCAATAATACTCCGGTGACCATATCTCAGGATTGCACCGTTGGATCAAGCTCAGTTTTGGATATGTTGTTCTTATGACACGTATCTACGAACTGACCGGAGGGATTGAAAGGAAAACACCCCATTTGACAGAAATCATCATCGGAACTTTCCTGAAAAACAAAAAGGAAATGCACCTGCAGGGCAGTTTGGTCGCCGGCCGATTTCTCTCTCTTCCACCGTTGGATCAAGCTAAGTTTTGGATATGTTGTTCTCATTACACATATCTACGAACTGACCGGCGGGATTGAAAGGAACACACTCCATTGGACAGAAATCATCATCGGAAAGTTCCTGAAAAACAAAAAGGAAATGCACCTGCAGGGCAGTTTTGTCGCCGGCCGATTTCTCTCTCTTCCACCGTTGGATCAAGCTAAGTTTTGGATATGTTGTTCTCATTACACATATCTACGAACTAACCAGCGGGATTGAAAGGAACACACTCCATTGGACAGAAATCATCATCGGAAAGTTCCTGAAAAACAAAAAGGAAATGCACCTGCAGGGCAGTTTTGTCGCCGGCCGATTTCTCTCTCTTCCACCGTTGGATCAAGCTAAGGTTTGGATATGTTGTTGTTATTACACTTCTCGACTAACTGACTGGAGGGATTGGAAGTAACACACTCCATTTGACAGCAATCCTCATCGGAACTTTCCTGAAAAACAAAAAGGAAATGCACCAGCAGGGCAGTTTGGTCGCTGACCGATTGCTCTCTCTTCAACCGTTGGATCATGCTGAGTTTTGGATATGTGGTGCGCCTAGATGTGTCATGCATTCTGAACGGTGGAGATCGGAAACGCCTCCTCCGGCAAGGTTTCGTGCATGTTGAACAGTAGCTCGTCCAGTTTTAGGTAAGCTCGGTTTTATGCAGATCTAGGGAGATCTAACCGTTGGATCATTATGATGTTGAGATATAGTATGCACAACTCTATGATATGTGGTCTGACCGTTGGGTTTAGAGCAATAATCAGAATTTGATGACTTATTGCCTTTTGAATCTATTACTAGTTTTGGCAAAATGTAGCAAGCTTGATTAAATACATGTTTTGATGAAATTAAAATTGTGTGGGTGTAGGTTTTATGGAAGATGTAATGATAAAATATGTTCTTGTTATTAGTATTATTACAGATTAATTGTGTATTCTTTATATGAGGTGAAGTATGATTATTATGTAGGAATAGTAAGGAACATCGCTATATGAACATGTTGATTGAATACAAAGCTAACTTGTTGGTTGTGTGGATATAAATGGGGTGGAACCATGAAGAAATTAAAATAAAAGAAATATGGAAAATAAAACATATTTAAAGCTAGCCATAAGTATTTTTGGCAAATTGATTAGTTAATGAAGATTGTCATGGATTCCAACTAGTAGGGTGAAATTGTTGTTATGATAATGATCTAAGAATATTAATTGTTAAGTTTTGCCGCATATGTTTAATCGCACGAGGAGAGAGTGAAAGAAAATGAATAGTTCATCATTTTGTTGTATTAATAATAATATTAGGAGAAATCCTAAAAGGAATGAGTTTCCTTATTTTTGGTCTAATCTTTGCTATATTGTAAAGGTAGGGAAATTGTTTGAATGTTTTGCTTTAGAATTGGTTTGAATTTGTGATTTAATGATGCCAAATGACCTTGGATTATGTTGTTTTTGCAATAAAAATAAGTTGGAAGTTGAAAAGGATTCCCAAGAAATGAAAATCCTCGCTGCCCAAAATCTTAGCTATAAAGGAGGGGATATTATGATTGTTGATTTTGAGCCTTAAAACAAAATAATTTGGAGTTGGTTTCTTCATAAAAGTTGTATCTCCATGTTTTAGCCTTTCATAGAGATACATCACACCCAAAACTGAGTTTTTACAGCTTTAGTTAGGATTAAGACACTAGATAGTGTTCTGGGTTGGTTAAGCTAAATTGATTGGAATCAGACAATTTTTAATCTTTGCTTGGAATTTGCTGTTGAGTGATGGTTTTGATAACAAAATAATAAGAATGAATATAAACATGAAAATGAGTAAGAGTATGAGATCTTAAAGAAAATTCCTTGTGATTGGTTTGAGAATACTAGTTGAATGAGAATTAAATGAAGATGTGATGTTGGTTGTATTGTTGATAAAAATTGAATCCCTGGTGGTACAGGGAAAGCTGTGGGGATTGGACAATTGCATGGAGTGGCAGCACGTGCACCTCTTCTAGGTAGGTGACTTGCACCTTTCTTTTTTTTTCATACGTTGAATATTGAAATACTTTAATATGATTATTACCGTATTGTTAGAACCGATATTAGATTGTCGAACGCTTAAATGTTGACTAAAGGTTGATTAGCTTCGGCTAATGGCATCCGAATGGATGGCCGGGATGAATGATTGATTAGCTTCGGCTAATGGCATCCAGATGGATGACCAGGACAAATGAATGATTAGCTTCGGCTAACCGGAATGAACGATTGATTAGCTTCGGCTAATGGCATCCAAAAGGATGGCCGGGACGAACGATTGATTAGCTTCGGCTAATGGCATCCGAAAGGATGACCGGAACGAACGATTGATTAGCTTGGCTAATGGCATCCGAAGTGGATGATCGGGGTGAGTGAACGGTTAACCTCAGCAAATAATGCCTTAAGAGGATAGCCGGGTTTAAGATTATGGTTGATTGCAAAATAAATAAGATAAAATTGGTGCATCTATATGTACTACTAGCTGTTTATACCAAGTACATGACGATATTATAAATGTTAATGCTTCATTTAACTGCCAGACCGTTAGTTACCATTATTAGTATTCTTAAGTATTTGCATTCTCTTAAATGTTTTGTACTGCTGCAGGGACATCACACCAACGAGATGTCTAGGAAACCCGATACACGAGAACCTACTTTTGCAAGGAATCATGTAGATGCATTCTAAATCATAATGTATTTTGTATGAATCAATGTACTGAATGTATAACTGGAGGCTGGGTAATTCGTATGGAATTACTAGATGTACTGGTAACCAAGGAAGGTTAACCAAATATGTGGGTAATTATATGAAATTACCAGAATTATTGGCAATTGAGATGAGTTAGCCAGATAGTTAAGTTTTGAAAAGATTATGTGAATTAATTGATTGAAGTTAGAAGTAGCAAATTCTAAATGTTATGAGTAAAATAATTAATATATGACTAAGATTTTGAGTAAATTAATTAATGTGGTTATTGGGTAGACACAAGGATTTGGAGATTGGAGGGGAATTGATAGATAATTAATTACCATAGTGTTGGTGGCTAAGAATACATTACAGTGATACTTAACATCATAATGATGGTGGCTAAGGGCATAAATTGATACTTGGCACTGTGATGAGGGTGACCAAGGTTATGTGAAGGATGCTTAGTGACCGTAGTGTCGATAACTAAGATTGTGTGCAAATGATACTTGGCAACCGTGGTTACAATGCATATGAGGTTAATAAGAAAATGAAAGGGATTCGATACTAATGGAAGAATCAAATGGCATGGATTAGCTACCAGGTTTGGATTGCTAATGGTATCGAAGAGGTTTCATCGGTGCTGGTATATTTTAAATTGATTAGTCTAGCCCAATATTAGAAGACTAATGATATTAATGAGATTTATTAGTTTCAGCGATTACCTTCTAGCAACAGATTTAGAAAAGGAAAAAAAAATATTGATTAATTATTCCAAAAGAATCTAATGATATCAAGAGAGGAATATCTTGGTATCAAGTGAAAATTGATTTATAAGGAGATGGTGTTCGCAAACCGTTGAGTTGTGTTGAGATTTCCAAGATGGAATTATTCTTGGCAATTGAGATAGGATATTAGATGGATATTGGTAATAGATGGAAAATATATGTTGTAAAAGAGGTTTATGCCTAATTTTATATATAAAAAGAAATTCTGTAGAGATTATTGTCTGCCATTGTTATTGCTTGTTACTATATTTTATATTTATGTGTACATGTTAATTTCTATTATCAGGTCCACAAGGGTTGCGTCAAGGGTAATACTAGTTTAGTTATCTTTTGCTTTTGACCATGTAAATTAATTGTAAATTAAAAGACTTATCTCCTAAAACTTGAGATGTAATATAAATCCGTAAATTTGAATGTATGTTTTTAATCTAATGGTTGAAACTCTTAGTACCTTTTTGACTATGCATGTTTACAGTTGAAATTGAATCTTTTATTTGAATTGCATTATATGATGTTATTGAATAAGATGTGTTGTGTTGATGAGAATGAGTTGGGTTGAGGCCCAGGATGATTGGGTCGTGATTTTGAGTTATTATAAGTGTAAAAAGGGTATATGTCGATAACTTGGGACCTACCGGTACAGAGGAGACTCTGCCAAATTTTTGGTGGAAATTTTGGTGCAACCTGTATATATATATATATAAAAAAAATTTACCTGAAATTTTTCAATATATTGCGAAAAAGAATGTAGAAGAAAATCCGAGCCGTTACAGACTACCTTAGAATCGAAATGATTGACGAAAAATGAGTCTCTGGCGACCCTGAAATCATCGCCAGATCCCAGTTCCACGGGGGGGGCGCTCAAATCTTCAGCACCCATCGACTACCACATAAAAATAAATAGTGACGAAAATGAGTCCTTGCCGACCCAGAAGTCATCACGGGATCCCAGTTCCACGGGGCGCTCAATCTTCAGCACCCATAGACTACCTCAGAATCAGAAATCAGCGATGAAAACTGGTCCACGCCGACCCCGACAATCATTCCTGGATTCCGAGTTCCAAGGCTGACCCTTTAAATCTTCAGCGCCTATAGACTACCCTAGAATGCGAAATGATGTGAAAACTCCATCCCGCCGACCCAGAAATCATCACCGCATCCCAGTTCCACGGGGGCACTCAAATATCAGAGCCCATTGACTACCTAAGAATCAGAAATGATTGACTAGAACTGAGTCCCTGGCGACCCAGATGTCATCACAGGATCTTAGTTCCACGATGGGTGCTCAAATCTTCAGCGCCCATGGACTACCTCATAATCAGAAATGAATAACGAAAACTGAAGTCCCTGCGACCCAGATGTCAATCACGGGATCCCAGTTCCACGGGGCGATCAAATCATCAGCGCCCATATAGACTACCTCAGAACTCAGAAATGATTGATGAAAAATGAGTCCTTGGCGACCCCGAATCATCACCCGATTCCCAATTCCACGGGGGCGCTCAAATCTTCAGCGGCCATAGACTACCTTAGAATCAGAAATGAGTGACGAAAACTGAGTCCATGCCGACCCTGAAATCATCCCTGGATCCGAGTTCCACGGCTGCCCTTAAATCTTCAGCGCCGATAGACTACCTCAGAATCAGAAATGATTGACGAAAACTCAGTTCCCTGCCGACCTAGAACTCATCACCGCATCCAAGTTCCACGCGAGCAATCAAATCTTCAGAGCCCATAGACTACCTCAGAATCAGAAATGATTGACGAAAACTGAGTCCCTGCCCGACCCAGATATCAACAACGGGATCCCAGCTCCACGGGGGCGTTCAAATCGTCAGCGCCATAGACTACCTCAGAATCAGAAATGAGGTGATGAAAACTGAGAAGTCCATGCCGACCCTAAAATCATCCCTGGATCCGAGTTCCATGGCTGGCCTTTAAATCTTCAGCGCCCATAGACTACCTCAGAATCAGAAATGATTGGCGAAAAATGAGTCCCTGGCGACCCCGAAATCATCACCATATCCCAGTTCCACGGGGGTGCCCAATCTTCAGCGCCCATTGACTACCGCAGAATCATAAATCACGGACGAAACTGAGTCCATGCCGACCCTGAAATCATTCCTGGATCCGAGTTCCACGGCTGGCCCTTAAATCATCAGCGCCCATAGACTACCTAAGAATCATAAATCACTGACGACAACTGAGTCCATGTCGACCCTGAAATCATCCCTGGATCCAAGTTCCACTGCTAGCCCTTAAATCTTCAGCGCCCATAGAGTACCTCAGAATCAGAAATGATTGATGAAAAGGAAGTCCCTGGCGACCCCGAAATCATCACCAGATCCCAGTTCCACGGGGGCTCTCAAATCTTCAGCACCCATCGACTACCACATAATCATAAATCAATGAATGAAAACTGAGTCCCTGCCGACCCAGATGTCATCACGGGATCCCAGTTCACGCGGGCGATCAAATCTTCAGAGCCCATAGACTGCCTCAGAATCAGAAATGATTTGATGAAAAATGAGTCCCTAGCGACCCCGAAATCATCACCAGATCCTAGTTGCACGGGGGCTCTCAAATCTTCAACGCCCAAAGACTACCTCAGAATCAGAAATGATTGACGAAAACTGAGTCCCTGCCGCCAGATGTCAACACGGGATCCTAGTACACGGGGGCGTTCAAATCCGTTAGCGCCCATAGACTATATCAAAATCAGAAATGAGTGACGAAAACTGAGTCCCATGGCGACCCTGAAATCATCCCTGGATCCGAGTTCCATGGCTGGCCCTTAAATCTTCAGCGCCCATAGGACTACCTCAGAATCAGAAATGGTTGACGAAAAGTGAGTCCTTGGCGACCCCGAAATCATCACCATATCCCAGTTCCAACGGGGGCGGCCCAAATCTTCAGCGCCCAATAGACTACTGCAGAATCATACATCACTGACGAAAACTGAGTCCATGCCGACCCTGAAATCATCCCTGGATCCGAGTTCCATGGTTGGCCCTTTAAATCTTCAGCGCCCATAGACTACCTCAGACTCAGAAATGATTTGACGAAAAGTGAGTCCTTGGCGACCCGAAATCATCACCACTATCCCAGTTCCACGGGGGCGCCCAAATGTTCAGCGCCCATAGACTACTGCAGAATCATAAATCACTGACGAAAACTGAGTCCATGCCGACCCTGAAATCATCCCTGGATCCAAGTTTCACGGCTAGCCCTTAAATCTTCAGCGCCCAAAGACTACCTCAGAATCAAAATGATTGACGAAAAATGAGTCCCTGGCGACCCCGAAATCATCACCAGATCCAGTTCCACAGGGGCTCTCAATCTACAGCGCCCACAGACTACCACATAATCATAAATAAATGATGAAAACTGAGTCCCTGCCGACTCAGATGTCATCACGGGATCCCAGTTCCACAGGGGTTTTCAATCATCAGCGTCCATAGACTACCTCAGAATCAGAAATGATTAATGAAAACTGAGTCCCTGCCTACCCAGATGTCATCACGGGGATCCCAGTTCCACGAGGGTGCTCAAATCTTCAGTGCCCATAAACTACCTTAGAATCAGAAATGGGTGATGAAAACAGAGTCCATTGTCGACCTTGAAATCATCCTTAGATCCGAGTTCCCACGGCTGGCCCTTAAATCTTCAATGCCCATAGACTACCTAAGAATCAGAAATGATTGACGAAAACTGAGTCCCTGCCTACCCAAATGTCATCACGGGATCCCAGTTCCACGGGGGCGCTCAATCTTCAGCGCCCATAGACTACCTTAGAATCAGAAATGAGTGACGAAAACAGAGTCGATGGCGACCTTGAAATCGTCCTTAGATCCGAGTTCCACAAGCTGGCCCTTAAATCTTCAATGCCCCTAGACTACCTAAGAATCAGAATGATTGATGAAAACTGAGTCCCTGCCTACCCAAATGTCATCACGGGATCCCAGTTCCACGGGGGCGCTCAAATCTTCAGCGCCCATAGGACTACCTTAGAATCAGAATGAGTGACGAAAATAGAGTCGATGGCGACCTTGAAATCATCCTTAGATCCGAGTTCCACAGCTGGCCCCTTAAATCTTCAATGCCCATAGACTACCTAAGAATCAGAAATGATTGACGAAAACGGAGTCCATGTCGACCCTGAAATCATCCCTCGATCCGAGTTCCATGGCTGGCCCTTAAATGTTCAACGCCCATATACTACCTCAGAGTTAGAAATGAGTGATGAAAACTTAGTCCAAGTTGACCTTGAAATCATCCCTGGATATGAGTTCCACGGCAGGCCCGAAAATCTCAGCGCCCTATACTACGTGGAGTCAAAATGAGATGACGAAATGGAGTCCATGCCGACCCTGAAATCATCCCTCGATCCGAGTTCGACGACTGGCCCTTAAATCTTCAGCGCCTATAGACTACCTCAGAATCAGAAATGATTGACGAAAACTGAGTCCCTGCCGACCTAGAAATCATCACGGGATCCCAGTTCCACGGGGGCGATCAAATCTTCAGCGCCCATAGACTACCTCAGAATCAGAAATCAGTGACAAAAACTGAGTCCATGCCGACCCTGAAATCATCCCTGGATCCGAGTTCCACGGCTGGCCCTTAAATCTTCAGCGCCTATAGACTACCTCATAATCAAAAATTAGTGACGAAAACAGAGTCCATGCCGACCCAGAAGTCATCACCGGATCCCAGTTCCATGGGGGCGCTCAAATCCTCCGCGCCCATGGACTACCTCAAATAAAAATCAGTGATGAAAACAGAGTCCTTGCCGACCCAAGAAATCATGACCACATCCTAGTTCCACGGGGGCGATCAAATCTTCACTGCCTAAAGACTACCCCGGAATCAGAAATGATTGACGAAAACTAAGTCCCTGCCGACCCATAAATCATCACTGCATCCCAGTTCCATGGGGGCACTCATATCTTCAGCGCCCAAAGACTACCTCAGAATCAGAAATGATTGACAAAAACAGAGTCCCTGCCGACCTAGTTGTCATCAAGGGATCCCAGTTCCACGGGGGCGCTCAAATCCTCTTCACCCATAGACTACCTCAGAATCATAAATTAGTGAGGAAACAGAGTTCCTGTCGTACCAGAAATTATCACCGCATCCCACTTCCCACGCGGGGTGATCAAATTATCAGAGCCCATAGACTACCTAAGAATCAGAAATGATTGACGAAAACTGAGTCCCTGCCGACCCAGAAATCATCACTGCATCCCAGTTCCATGGGGGCACCTATATCTTCAGCGCCCAAAGACTACCTCAGAATCAGAAATGATTGACAAAAACAGAGTCCCTGCCGACCTAGTTGTCATCAAGGGATCCCAGTTCCATGGGGGCGCTCAAATCCTCTTCACCCATAGACTACCTCAGAATCAGAAATCAGTGAGGAAAACAGAGTTCCTGCCGTACCAGAAATTATCACCGCATCCCACTTCCACGCGGGTGATCAAATTATCAGAGCCCATAGACTACCTAAGAATCAGAAATGATTGACGAAAACTGAGTCCCTGCCGACCCAAATGTCATCACGGATCCCAGTTCCACGGGGGCGCTCAAATCTTCAGCGCCCATAGACTACCTCAGAATCAGAAATCAGTGACGAAAACTGAGTCCATGCCGACCCTGAAATCATCCCTGGATTCGAGTTCCACGGCTGGCCCTTAAATCTTCAACGCCTATAGACTACCTCAGAATCAGAAATGATTGACGAAAACAGAGTCCCTGCCGACCCAGAAATCATCACCGGATCCTAGTTCCATGGGGGCGCTCAAATCTTCCGCGCCCATGGACTACCTCAAAATAAAAATCAGTGATGAAAACTGAGTCCTTGCCGACCCAGAAATCATGACCACATCCTAGTTCACATGGGCGATCAAATCTTCACCACCTAAAGACTACCCCAGAATCAGAAATGATTGACAAAAACTAAGTCCCTGCCGACCCCAGAAATCATCACCGCATCCCAGTTCCATGGGGGCACTCATATCTTCAGCGCCAAAAGACTACCTCAGAATCAGAACGATTGACAAAACTAAGTCCCTGCGACCCAGATGTCATCAAGGGATCCCAGTTCCACAGGGGCGCTCCAAATCCTCATCGCCATAGACTACCTCAGAATCAGAAATCAGTGAGGAGGAAAACAAAGTTCCTGCCGTACCAGAAATTATCACGTATCCTAGTTCCACTCGGGGAATCAATTATCAGAGCCCATAGACTACCTAAGAATCAGAAATGATTGATAAAAACTGAGTCCCTACCGACCCAAATGTCATCACGGGATCCCAGTCAACGGGGGCGCTCATAATCGTCAGCGCCCATAGACTACCTGAGAATCAGAAATGAGTGACGAAAACGGAGTCCATGCCGACCCTGAAATATCCTCGATCCGAGTTCCACGGCTGACCCTTAAATCTTCGCGCCCATTATACTACCTCAGAGTCAGGAAATGAGTGACGAAAACTGAGTCCATGCCGACCATGAAATTATCCCTGGATCCGAGTTCCACGGCTGGCCCTTAAATCTTCAGCGCCTATAGACTACGTCAGAATCAGAAATGATTAACGAAAACTCAGTCAATGCCGACCTAGAAATCATCACCCGCATCCCAGTTCCACGGGGGCACTCAAATCTTCAGCACCAAAGACTACCTCAGAATCAGAAATGATTGAGAAAGTTGAGTCCCTGCCGACCAAAATGGTCATCACGGGATCTCAGTTCCACGTGGGCCGCTCAAATCTTCAGCGCCCATAGAATCAGAAATGAGGGACGAAAACGGAGTACATGCCGACCCTTAAATCATCCCTCGATCCGAGTTCCACGGCTGGCCCTTAAATCTTCAGCCCCTATAGACTACCTCAGTATCATAAATCATTGCGACAACTAAGTCCAACCTGACCCTGAAAGAATCCCTGGATCCGAGTTCCGCGGCTAGGCCTCAAATCTTCAGCGCCCATATACTACCTTAGAGTCAGAAATGAGTGACGAAAATGGAGGTCATGCCGACCCTGTGAAATCATCCCTGTATTCGAGTTCCACGGTTGGCCCTTAAATCTTTAGCGCCTATAAACTACCTCAGAATCAGAAATGATTGACGAAAACTGACTCCCTGCCGACCTAGATGTCATCACGGATCCTAGTTCCACGGGGGCGCTCAAAACCTTAGCGCCCATAGACTACCTCAAAATCAGGAAATCAGTGATGAAAATGAAATAGAGTTCCTGCCCCGACCCAGAAATCACCACGCCATCCCAGTTCCATGCGTGCGATCAAATCTATAGAGCACCATAGACTACCTAAGAATCAGAAATGATGACGAAAACTGAGTCCCTGCCTTCCCATATGTCATCACAGGATCCCAGTTCCATGGGGGCGCTCAAATCATCAACGCCCAATAAACTACTTCAGAGTCAGAAATGAGTGACGAAAACTGAGTCCCATCCAACCCTGAAATCATCCCTGGATCCGAGTTCCACAGTTGGCCCTTAAATCTTCAGCGCCTATAGACTACCTCAGAATCAGAAATGATTGACGAAACTGCGTTCCTGGCGACCCCCAGTTGTCATCACGAAATCCCAGTTCCACTGGGGCGCTCAAATCTTCAGCGCCCATAGACTACCTCAAAATCAGAAATCAATGACAAAAATGACTCCAAGCTGACCCTGAAACCATCCCTAGATCCACGTTCCACGGCTGGCCCTTTAAATCTTCAGCGCCTATAGACTACCTCAGAATCAGAAATGATTGACGAAAACTGAGTCCCTGCCGACCCAGATGTCATCACGGGATCCCAGTTCCACGGGGGCGCTCAAATCTTCAGCGCCCATAGACTACCTCAGAATCAGAAATGAGTGACGAAAATTCAGTCCCTCCCGACCCTGAAATAAATCATCACCGGATCCCAGTTCCACGGGGGCGATCAAATCTTCAGCGCCCATAGACTACCTCAGAATCAGAAATCAGAGACGAAAACTGAGTCCATGCCGACCCTGAAATCATCCCTGGATCTCAGTTCCACGGCTGGCCCTTAAATCTTCAGCGCCGATAGACTACCTCAGAATCAGAAATGATTGACGAAAACTCAGTCCCTGCCGACCTAGAAATCATCACCGGATCCCAGTTCCACGGGGGCGCTCAAATCTTCAGCGCCCATAGACTACCTCAGAATCAGAAATCAGTGACAAAACTGAGTCCAAGCCGACCCTGAAATCATCCCTGGATCCGAGTTCCACGGCTGGCCCTTAAATCTTCAGCGCCTATAGACTACCTCAGAATCAGAAATGATTGACGAAAACTTAGTCCCTGCCAACCCTGAAATCATCACGGGATCCCAGTTCCACGGGGGCGCTCAAATCTTCAGCGCCCATAGACTACCTCAGAATCAGAAATCAGTGATGAAAACACAGTTCCTGCCGACCCAGAAATCATCACCGCATCCCAGTTTCACGCGGGCAATCAAATCTTCAGAGCCCATAGACTACCTAAGAATCAGAAATGATTGACGAAAACTGAGTCCCTGCCGACCCAGATGTCATCTCGGGATCCCCACTTCCACGGGGGCGCTCAAATCTTCAGCACCCATAGACTACCTTAGAATCAGAAATGAGTGACGAAAATGGAGTCCATGCCAACCCTGAAATCATCCCTGGATCCGAGTTCCGCGTCTGGCCCTCGAATCTTCAGCACCCATATACTACCTTAGAATCATAATAAGTGATAAAAACTGAGTCCACGCGGACCCTGAAATCATCCATGGATCAGAGTACCACGGCTGGCCCTAAAATCTTCAGCGCCATATACGACCTTAGAGTCAGAAATGATTGACGAAAACTGAGTCCATGCCGACCCTGAAATCATCCCTGGATCCGAGTTACGCGGCTGGCCCTTAAATCTTCAACGCCCATAGACTACCTCATAATCATAAATCAGTGATGAAAACAGAGGTCCCTGCCGACCAAGATGTCATCCCGGGATCCCAGTTCCACGGGGGTGCTCAAATCTTCAGCGCCCATATACTACCTTAGAATCAGAAATGAGTGACGAAAACTAAGTCCATGCCGACCCTAAAATCATCACTGGATCTAAGTTCCACGTCTGGCCCTTAAATCTTCAGCGCCCATATACTACCTCGGAGTCAGAAATGAGTGACGAAAACGGAGTCCATGCCGACCCCGAAATCATCACCGGATTCCAGTTCCACGGGGGCGCTCAAATCTTCAGCGCCCATAGACTACCTCAGAATCAGAAATCAATGACAAAAACTTTGTCCAAGTTGACCCTGAAACCATCCCTGATCCGAGTTCCACGGCTGGCCCTCAAATCTTCGGCGCCTATATACCACCTCATAATGAGAAATGATTGACGAAAACTGAGTCCCTCCCGACCCAGATGTCATCACGGGATCCCAGTTCCACGGGGGCGCTCAAATCTTCATCGCCCATAGACTACCTCAGAATCAGAAATGAGTGACGAAAACTAAGTCCATGCCGACCCTGAAAGCATCCCTGGATCTGAGTTCCACGGCTGGCCCTTAAATCTTCAACACCAAAAGACTACCTCAGAATCATAAATCAGTGACGAAAACTAAGTCCAAGCTGACCCTGAAATTATCCCTAGATCCGAGTTCCACGGCTGGCCCTGAAATCTTCAGCGCCCATATACTACCTCAGAGTCAGAAATGAGTGACGAAAACGGAGTCCATGCCGACCCTGAAATCATCACCGGATCCCAGTTCCACGGGGGCGCTCAAATCTTCAGCGCCCATAGACTACCTCAGAATCAGAAATCAGTGACAAGAACTGAGTCCAAGCTGACCTTGAAACCATCCCTGGATCCGAGTTCCATGGCTGGCCCTGAAATCTTCAGCGCTCATATACTTCCTCATAATGAGAAATGTTGACGAAACCTAAGTCCCTGCCGACCTAGATGTCATCGCGGGATCCCAGTTCCACGGGGGCGCTCAAATCTTCAGCGCCGATAGACTACCTTAGAATCAGAAATGAGTGACCAAAACTGAGTCCATGCCGACCCTGAAATCATCCCTGGATCCGAGTTCCACGCCTGGCCATTAAATCTTCAGCGCCAAAAGACTACCTCATAATAATAAATCAGTGACGAAAACTGAGTCCAAGCTGACCCTAAAATTATCCTTGGATCCGAGTTCCACGGCTGGCCCTGAAATCATCAGCGCCCATATACTACTTTAGAGTCAGAAATGAGTGACGAATACTGAGTCCATGCCGACCCTGAAATCATCCTTGGATCCGAGTTCCACGACTGGCCCTTAAATCTTCAGCGCCTATAGACTACCTCAGAATCAGAAATGATTGACGAAAACTCAGTCCCTGCCGACCAAGTAATCATCACCGGATCCCATTTCCATGGGGGTGCTCAAATCTTCTGCACCCATAGACTACCTCAGAATCAGATATCAGTGACCAAAACTAAGTCCATGCCGACCCTGAAAACTTCCCTGGATCCGAGTTCCACGGCTGGCCCATAATCTTCAGCGCCCATAGGCTACCTCAGAATCATTAGTGATTGATGAAAACTCAGTCCCTGCCGACCCAGAAATCATGACCAGATCCCAGTTCTACTAGGGCGCTCAAATCTTCACCGCCCATAGACTACCTCAGAATCAGAAATCAATGAAAAAACTGAGTCCAAGCTGACCTCAAACCATCCCTGGATCCGAGTTCCACGGCAGGCCCTCAAATCTTCAGCGCCCAATATACCACCTCATAATCAGAAATGATTGACGAAAACTCAGTCCCTGCAGACCCAGAAATCATCACCGCATCCCAGTTCCACGGGGGCGCTCAAATCTTCAGCGCCCATAGACTACCTCAGAGTCAGAAATGAGTGACGAAAACTGAGTCCATGCCGACCCTGAAATCATCCCTGGATCCGAGTTCCACGGTTGGCCCTTAAATCTTCAACGCCCATAGACTACCTCAGAATCATAAATCAGTGACGAAAACTGAGTCCAAGCTGACCCTGAAATGATGCCTGGATCAGAGTTCCACGGCTGGCCCTGAAATCTTCAGCGCCCATATACTACCTCAGAGTCAGAAATGAGTGACGAAAACTGAGTCCATGCCGACCCTGCAATCATCCCTGGATCCGAGTTCCACGGCTGGCCCTTAAATCTTCAGTGTCCATAGACTTCCTCACAATCATAAATCAGTGATGAAAACTGAATCCACGCTGCCCTGAAATCATCCCTGGATCCGAGTTCCACGGCTGGCCCTGAAATCTTCAGCGCCCATATACTACCTCAGAGTTAGAAATGAGTGACAAAAACTGAGTCCCTGCCGGCCCATAGACTACCTTAGAATCAGAAATGAGTGATGAAAATTGAGTCCATGGTGACCCTGAAATCATCCCTGGATCCGAGTTCCACGGCTGGCCCTGAAATCTTCAGCGCCCATATACTACCTCAGAGTCAGAAATGAGTGACGAAAACTGAGTCCATGCCGACCCTGAAATCATCACCGGATCCAGTTCCACGGGGGCGCTCAAATCTTCAGCGCCCATAGACTACCTCAGAATCAGAAATCAGTGACAAGAACTGAGTCCAAGCTGACCTTGAAACCATCCCTGGATCCGAGTTCCATGGCTGGCCCTGAAATCTTCAGCGCCCATATACTTCCTCATAATGAGAAATGTTTGACGAAACCTAAGTCCCTGCCGACCTAGATGTCATCGCGGGATCCCAGTTCCACGGGGGCGCTCAAATCTTCAGCGCCGATAGACTACCTTAGAATCAGAAATGAGTGACCAAACTGAGTCCATGCCGACCCTGAAATCATCCCTGGATCCGAGTTCCACGCCTGGCCATTAAATCTTCAGCGCCAAAGACTACCTCATAATAATAAATCAGTGACGAAAACTGAGTCCAAGCTGACCCTAAAATTATCCTTGGATCCGAGTTCCACGGCTGGCCCTTAAATCATCAGCGCCCATATACTACTTTAGAGTCAGAAATGAGTGACGAATACTGAGTCCATGCCGACCCTGAAATCATCCTTGGATCCGAGTTCCACGACTGGCCCTTAAATCTTCAGCGCCTATAGACTACCTCAGAATCAGAAATGATTGACGAAAACTCAGTCCCTGCCGACCAAGTAATCATCACCGGATCCCATTTCCATGGGGGTGCTCAAATCTTCTGCACCCATAGACTACCTCAGAATCAGATATCAGTGACCAAAACTAAGTCCATGCCGACCCTGAAAACTTCCCTGGATCCGAGTTCCACGGCTGGCCCATAATCTTCAGCGCCCATAGGCTACCTCAGAATCATTAGTGATTGATGAAAACTCAGTCCCTGCCGACCCAGAAATCATGACCAGATCCCAGTTCTACTAGGGCGCTCAAATCTTCACCGCCCATAGACTACCTCAGAATCAGAAATCAATGAAAAAAACTGAGTCCAAGCTGACCTCAAACCATCCCTGGATCCGAGTTCCACGGCAGGCCCTCAAATCTTCAGCGCCCATATACCTCCTCATAATGAGAAATGATTGACGAATACTGAGTCCCTCCCGACCCAGATGTCATCACGGGATCCCAGTTCCACGGGGGCGCTCAAATCTTCATCGCCCATAGACTACCTTAGAATCAGAAATGAGTGACGAAAACTAAGTCCATGCCGACCCTGAAAGCATCCCTGGATCCGAGTTCCACGGTTGGCCCTTAAATCTTCAACATCAAAAGACTACCTCAGAATCATAAATCAGTGACGAAAACTAAGTCCAAGCTGACCCTGAAATGATGCCTGGATCAGAGTTCCAAGGCTGGCCCTGAAATCTTCAGCGCCCATATACTACCTCAGAGTCAGAAATGAGTGACGAAAACTAAGTCCATGCCGACCCTGAAAGCATCCATGGATCCGAGTTCCACGGCTGGCCCTTAAATCTTCAACACCAAAAGACTACCTCAGAATCATAAATCAGTGATGAAAACTAAGTCCAAGCTGACCCTGAAATGATCCCTGGATCCGAGTTCCACGGCTGGCCCTGAAATCTTCAGCGCCCATATACTACCTTAGAGTGAGAAATGAGTGACGAAAACTGAGTCCCTGCCGGCCCATAGACTACCTTAGAATCAGAAATGAGTGATGAAAATTGAGTCCATGGTGACCCTGAAAACATCCCTGGATCCGAGTTCCACGGCTGGCCCTGAAATCTTCAGCGCCCATATACTACCTCAGAGTCAGAAATGAGTGACGAAAACGGAGTCCATGCCGACCCTGAAATCATCACCGGATCCCAGTTCCACGGGGGCGCTCAAATCTTCAGCGCCCATAGACTACCTCAGAATCAGAAATCAGTGACAAGAACTGAGTCCAAGCTGACCTTGAAACCATCCCTGGATCCGAGTTCCATGGCTGGCCCTGAAATCTTCAGCGCCCATATACTTCCTCATAATGAGAAATGTTTGACGAAACCTAAGTCCCTGCCGACCTAGATGTCATCGCGGGATCCCAGTTCCACGGGGGGCGCTCAAATCTTCAGCGCCGATAGACTACCTTAGAATCAGAAATGAGTGACCAAAACTGAGTCCATGCCGACCCTGAAATCATCCCTGGATCCGAGTTCCACGCCTGGCCATTAAATCTTCAGCGCCAAAAGACTACCTCATAATAATAAATCAGTGACGAAAACTGAGTCCAAGCTGACCCTAAATTATCCTTGGATCCGAGTTCCACGGCTGGCCCTTAAATCATCAGCGCCCATATACTACTTTAGAATCAGAAATTAGTGACGAAAACTGTGTCCATGCCGACCATGAAATCATCCCTGGATCTGAGTTACACGGCTGCCCCTTAAATCTTCAGCGCCTATAGACTACCTTAGAATCAGAAATGATTGATGAAAACTCAGTCCCTGCCGACCAAGTAATCATCACCGGATCCCATTTCCATGGGGGTGCTCAAATCTTCTGCACCCATAGACTACCTCAGAATCAGATATCAGTGACCAAAACTAAGTCCATGCCGACCCTGAAAACTTCCCTGGATCCGAGTTCCACGGCTGGCCCATAATCTTCAGCGCCCATAGGCTACCTCAGAATCATTAGTGATTGATGAAAACTCAGTCCCTGCCGACCCAGAAATCATGACCAGATCCCAGTTCTACTAGGGCGCTCAAATCTTCACCGCCCATAGACTACCTCAGAATCAGAAATCAATGAAAAAAACTGAGTCCAAGCTGACCTCAAACCATCCCTGGATCCGAGTTCCACGGCAGGCCCTCAAATCTTCAGCGCCCATATACCACCTCATAATGAGAAATGATTGACGAAAACTGAGTCCCTCCCGACCCAGATGTCATCACGGGATCCCAGTTCCACGGGGGCGCTCAAATCTTCATCGCCCATAGACTACCTTAGAATCAGAAATGAGTGACGAAAACTAAGTCCATGCCGACCCTGAAAGCATCCCTGGATCCGAGTTCCACGGTTGGCCCTTAAATCTTCAACATCAAAAGACTACCTCAGAATCATAAATCAGTGACGAAAACTAAGTCCAAGCTGACCCTGAAATGATGCCTGGATCAGAGTTCCAAGGCTGGCCCTGAAATCTTCAGCGCCCATATACTACCTCAGAGTCAGAAATGAGTGACGAAAACGGAGTCCATGCCGACCCTGAAATCATCACCGGATCCCAGTTCCACGGGGGCGCTCAAATCTTCAGCGCCCATAGACTACCTCAGAATCAGAAATCAGTGACAAGAACTGAGTCCAAGCTGACCTTGAAACCATCCCTGGATCCGAGTTCCATGGCTGGCCCTGAAATCTTCAGTGCCAATAGACTACCTCAGAATCATAAATCAGTGACGAAAACTGAGTCCAAGGTGACCCTAAAATCATCCCTGGATCCGAGTTCCACGGCTGGCTCTTAAATCTTCAGCGCCTATAGACTACCTCAGAATAAAAAATGATTGAAGAAAACTCAGTCCTTGCCGACCAAGAAATCATCACCGCATCCAGTTCCATGGGGGCACTCAAATCTTCAGCGCCCAAAGACTGCCTCAGAATCAGAAATGATTGACGAAAACTGAGTCCCTGCCGACCCAGATGTCATCACTTGATCCCAGTTCCCCAGGGGTGCGCAAATCCTCAGCGCCCATAGACTACCTCAGAATCAGAAATCAGTGACGAAAACAGAGTCCTTGCCGACCTAAAAATCTTCACCGCATCCCAGTTCCACGGGGGCGATCAAATCTTCAAAGCCCATAGACTACCTCAGAATCAGAAATGATTGATGAAAACTTAGTCCTTGCCGACCCAAATGTCATCACGGGGTCCAATTCCACGGGGGCCGTCAAATCTTCAATGCCCATAGACTACCTTAGAATGAGAAATGGGTGACGAAAACAGAGTCCCTGCCGACCTAGAATTCATCACCGCATCCCAGTTCCATGGGGGAACTCAAATCCTCAGCGCCTATAGACTACCTCAGAAACATAAATGATTGACGAAAACTCAGTTGTTGCCGACCACGAAATCATCACCGCATCCTAGTTCCACGGGGCGATCAAATCTTCAGCGCCTATAGACTACCACATAAGCAGAAATCAGTGATGCAAACTGAGTCCATGCCAAACCTGAAATCGTCCCTAGATCCGAGTTCCACGGCTAGCCCTTCAATCTTCAGCGGCCATAGACTATGTCATAATCAGAAATCAGTGATGAAAATAGCGTCAATGCCGACCCAGAAACCATCATCGCATCCCAGTTCCACGGGGGCGATCAAATCTTCAGCGGCCACAGACTACCAAAAAACCAGAAATCAGTGATGAAAACTGAGTCCCTCCCGACCCAGAAAGCTTCACCGCATCCCAATTCCACACGGTCGATCAAATCTTTATAGCCCATAGACAACCTGAGAATCAGAAATGATTGACGAAAACTGAGTCCCTGCCGACCCAGATGTCATCCCGGGATCCTAGTTCCATGGGGGCACTCAAATCCTCACCGCCCATAGACTACCTTAGAATCATAAATGATTGACGAAAACTGAGTCCCTGCTGACCCAAATATCATCATGGGATCCCATATCCACGATGGTGATCAAATCTTCAACGCCCATAGACTACCTTAGAATCAGAAATGAGTGACGAAAACTGAGTCCACGCCGACCCTGAAATCATCCCTGGATCCGAGTTTCACGGCTGGCCCTTCAATCTTCAGCGCCCATTGACTACCTCAGAATCAGAAATCAGTGACAAAAACAGCGTCCATGCCGACCCAAAAATCATCACCGCATCCCAGTTCCACAGGGGCGATCAATCTTCAGCGGCCATAGACTACCAAAAAATCAGAAATCAGTGACGAAAACTGAGTCCACATCGACCGTGAAATCGTCCCTGGATCCGACTTCCACGGCAGGCCCATAAATCTTCAGCGCCCATTGACTTCCTCAAAAATCAGTGAAGAAAACAGCGTCCATGCCGACCCAGAAATCATCACCGCATCCCATTTCCACGAGGGCGATCAAATCTTTAGCGCCCATACACTACCTAAGAATCAGAAATGATTGACAAAAACTGAGTCCCT
>JAAWWB010002215.1:0-24950 GCA_018804465.1 Populus tomentosa | reverse complement strand
TATTTTTGAAAGTGGGCAATATCAACGTCGACTCAACAAGAAAAATCAGTAATCATAAAATTTACGCGTTAAAAGTTGAACGTGTTCAAATATACTTTGAAATTTAAATTCTTTTGAGATGACATTGAAAATGCTAAAAACAATGCAAATATATCAAAAATATATTTTTTGGGTTTTTTGTTGATTTTTTGCTATTTTTTTTTTTCTGAAATTTTATCAAAAATTGGATAGCAACAAAAGTCATGAAGAAATTAGAAAACTCAATTATAAAAAGTACAAATAACAAATTAGCCCAAATAACATCTAGGGGTCCGAGGGGGTTTGTTTTTTAGGTAGCTTTTTTGTGGTTATGATTTTAAAAAGTATGGTTATGTGTGGTTAGTTGGATTTAGATACATGTTTGGTAAAAATTATGTTAAGGTTTATGTGTAGCAAAAAACATGTATAAAATATTTGGTTGTGGTTACTTTTTAAAAGTGTTTTTTTACTTAGAAATACATCAAAATAATTTTTTTATTTTAAAAAAATATTTTTGATATCAACACATTCGGCTCCGCTTATTTTGTTTATTTAACAAAAAAGATTTTTTATTGGGGGAGATGAAAATTTTATTGGAGTCGCCATCTAGTAATTTGAGGGAACTAGAAATCCCAAATTAGACACTGGTCCCAGAGATTCAGGTACTGGGTTAGTTATGATTAAGGGAAGGTAGACACCACCCTTAAAACATCCTTTCAAAAGAAAGGTTACCCTTACTCGTGTGTTTTTATATTTGATTCGAATTGTATTATATTTTAAGCTTATTTGTATTTTTTTATTTGTAAATAGTTAACGTCGGTCCCTAAAAATAGGAGACACGTTAAAAATGACATCAGTCCCTAAAATAGGAGACTTGTCTAAAATTGACGTTTAACCCCTAAAAAAGAAGTACGTTTGAGTTAACAAAAAACTATGGACATAATCCATATTTGGTATTTTAAACTTTTTGACATCGGTCCTTTTCTGTAAAAAGAGACGTGTCGACGAACAATATTCGTTTATAAAATAAAACTATTTTGATATCGTTGAGAAATGGGTATAATCATATTCAAAAATTGGGATTTGGACCCACGAACAATAACATGATAAGATGGGTGTTGGACCCGCGTCGTTATTCTTTTTATACTTGTTTTTGTTTTTTTGTTTATTTTTTGTTTTATTTGTTTTATAACATGCATGAAAATTTACAAATATTTACATAAAAAAAAATAAAAAAATGTTAGGAATCCAAAAAAAATTACCCGAGTACCCTGTATAGGTAAAAGACTGAAATACACTCGGATTTCTCAGGAATTTACGAAAATGCCACTGGCGGCGCGTGTGGCTCACGCGCGCGCTACTGTTGGCACTGGCGAATTTTCCAGCGAGCTTTCTGGGAAACGAACCGTCGATCCTGGTAGATCTGATGGAGAGGATTCTGATGGTGGTGGTCTCGACGTCCGTTGATGGCTGACGAGGGAGAATCGATGACTTGAAGCTTCGGTGGCCGACGAGGATCGCGGCCTTGTTCCGGCCAGATGAGGCGGTGAAAACGGTTAAAACCACCGGGGTTTTGCTTTAAACCAGTGGATCAACCTTTCTGTGGTGTGCGGTGGCTTGAGATGGCCGGAAAGTGGAGATCCGATGAGAGAGAGGGAGTCGCCGGCGAGAGGAAGAGAAGCTCTGAGTTACGCTATGGTGTGAACACGTGCACGGTACATCTGTACCTCTGAACGCTGTACGCCGTTGGATGTCGGATGAAACGATCGGATGGCTGTGATTGGTTTGATCTGCAGGTTGATCGGACGGCCCGGATTGTATGGGTTGTGATCCGGTGTAGCGCGGTGCACCGACAAGCTCGGTACACCGGGTGACGTGGCGCAACGGGAATTCAATCTCAGATTATTATCAAGGCGGCCGTAGATTTGTTGGGATATGTTTGGTATTTTCCAAATTGTTTTTTTTTAAAAAAATATATCTTACTCTCCCGGAAAGAAACAAGAAAAAATAAACAAGCGGGCAAACTTAAATTAATTCTTTCCCTCCTTTCCTCTTTTTTTTTCCTCCCTGTGCCGGCGATTGTCACGGCTATTTATAGCCAGGACATAAACCTAAGTGTTGCCTAATTGTAAGGAAATAAACGTCCCTGCCCTTGATTTCTGCCTAATTGTAAGAAAAAAACAATTCCATGCCTGAAGCATGGCCTAATATGCCTAATATGACAAAAATGTTTTTGTTTTATTATATATATAATAAATATTTACATAGATAAAATTAAAAAACTCAAATCCAGTATTAGAAAAAGCTCGACTCAACCGCTAAAAATCAATTTTAAATTACCGAAAATTATATCGAAACAACAAAAAAAAACTTTAATGGGTATCGACCCGGTGGACCGGGTTTTGACCGAAAATAACAGATTTTGACCCAAAATGGCCTGAAAACTCATTTTTTTACCCTAGTCGACATGGTTTGACCCGTATTGACCCGGTGAACTCGGTTTTGAACGAAAATGACGGTTTTGACCCGAAAGCTCGAAAACTCATTTTTTATTTCCCTAGTCGACATGGTTTGACCCGTATTGACCCGGTGAACTCGGTTTTGATACAAAGATGCGGTTGACTCGAGAAAAAATATTTTTTGAATTTTAAACCTTTTTTTATTTTTTTTGGTTTTTTATAATAATATAAAATAACATACATTCTCGAAAAAACTTGGTGAATCCAAAATTGGGTTACAACAGTTGCCCCCTCTTTACAATACTTAATGCTTAGTGCAAAGCATTTTGAAATTCATTTTCTTTTGAACTTTGCATAGTAAGTTTTTTGTAAAAGAAAAACGATGGTGGTGTTGAACAATACCCAGATTTTTCTTGGTCAAACTAGTTCCAGGCGACCTGCCCGTTGGTGAAAATGGAAGCAAAGAATTTTGTGAATGGTCTAATTGTTCCAGGCGACCTGCCCGATGATAAAATGCGAGGAAAAATGCAAGAAAGCTCGCAAGTGGTCAAATTGTTCCAGGCGACCTGCCCGATGATAAAATGCGAGGAGACTCGCAAGTGGTCAAATTGTTCCAGGCAACCTGCCCGATGATAAAATGCGAGGGGACTCGCAACTGGTCAAATTGTTCCAGGCGACCTGCCCGATAAATGAAAAAAAATGCGAGGAAACTCGCAAGTGGTCTAATTGTTCCAGGCGACCTGCCCGATAAATAAAAAAAAAAATGCGAGGAAACTCGCAAGTGGTCTAATTGTTCCAGGCGACCTGCCCGATGATAAAATGCGAGGGAACTCGCAAGTGGTCAAATTGTTCCAGGCGACCTGCCTGATGATAAAATGCGAGGAGACTCGCAGTGGTCAAATTGTTTCCAGGCGACCTGCCCGATGCGAGGAGACTCGCAAGTGGTCAAATTGTTCCAGGCGACCTGCCCGATGCGAGGAGACTCACAAGTGGTCAAATTGTTCCAAGGGCGACCTGCCCGATGATAAAATGCGAGGAGACTCGCAAGTGGTCAAATTGTTCCACGCGACCTGCCGATGCTAAAATGCGAGGAGACTCGCAAGTGGTCAATTGTTCCAGGCGACCTGCCCGATGGTGAAATGCTTGAAAGTGATTCAGCAATGAGCTTAAGATTGATGAAAACTTTTAAAGGAAGTCATACCTGTATGGTTGAGATCTGATTTGTAATCGATCTCAGAGGATGATGAAAGCTTCTCAAGAAAGTCTTGTATGTACGATTCAGATTTGATCTGTAATGGATCAGGAAAGCTTCTCAAGAAAGTCTTATATGTACGGTTGGGATTTGATTTGGAAATGGATCCCAAAAGATGAGGAAACTTCCCAGAGGAAGTTTTGTATCTACGGCTAAGATCTGATCTTCTGTTCAAAATGATGGCAGGAGCAGATTCCCTATAAATCACGTCGTATTGGGCAAAAGACATCATCAACTTCTCGCATTTTCAATACTCTCAAAGTTCTTAACTTTTGAAGTTTAAACCATGTCCTTCCTCTTCTTCCAATGCTGATCCAAACCTTGTTCCTAAAGCAGAGCATGTAGTTTGGCGTACTACTTTTGAAGTGAATGGTCCGTCCAGTTACAATAGAGGATACTGTAATGGATGATGAAGATACCGCTGTAGCTGTGGCTAGAGGACATGACCCTTCCTCGTGATGAAATTGACGCTGGCAGCGAGGACCGATATTGAAGCAGTGAATCAATCACTTGCTCTCAGTATCAGAGCTACTTCGTCTTTGGTGACGTTGCAGGAGCGTCTTCATGCCAGAAGACTGAGTTGAATACTCAAATTTCTGGAGCTCCATCGTCATATTGAGAATTTAAGGAAAAGACTCCGTGATGAGAGACATCATAGAAACAACTTGGAGAGGAGAAACCAGAGCTTAATGCGCGTGTTGACTTTTGGAGGGACTATGTTAACACACGACACCTCGAGTTTCGAGGAAGAGATGGAGCGCATGCATAAGCAATTTGAGGATTTTGAGGCATGATTGACCATCAAGATGAAAATATCCCTAATCATCCTCGCAGTGTTTAAACGTTTGTACTTGTAAACCCTTTTCCCATGAATAAAAATCCATGCTTCTTGTCTTCATTCATGAATTTTGCTTTTGTGGAATTGCCATTTTTGATGTGATTTAGATGAAATTCATTTCATCTGAATCTCGTTGGATCCTATTAGGAATTTTGTTTCGTGAAATATCTGCAAAACAAATATGCAATGCTCGTGAAGTTAGATGATATGCAATGCATCTTACCTGTTTTTTGAAATATAGATCCCCGTTCATCTTGTTTAAGGGTTCGACTTTGAGTGAGCTCTTTTGATTTACGCGTACTTCAAGTCTACTCAAGCTGACCCATGTTGTCCATTTTCTAAGATAAGCTTTGTTTGAGTTTCCCAACAGTCACTACACGTTTCTCTATTGGTAAACTTCACTGAGAGAATCAGCTTCTCCGTGGGCCTGACATTGTTCTATAAGCAACATTCCCATTGTGGAAGATTCTTTAAACCAATTCCAGATGGTCAAAATATGAAGATTATCCTGCGTTCACACCTGGGATTTCATATACATTTCTCCTACTGAAGGATATATCAGTTATCTTGTTGTCTAACTGATCATATTGTGAGAAGTCAACAATCTCCTTTCATCGATACTGCAAATCATTTCAGTCCTCATCCTGGAAGAAGCCCACAGTTTTATTCATGTGCATTTTCCACTAGGGAAGCAAATTTCTTTGTGCCATTAAGGATCTGGTAACTGCTTCTCTACCCCTTAGAAGAATTAACCTGCCTCATTTCATTTCCCTCCTTTGCTTTTGTTGTCATTAGAATCTCTGATTTCTAATGGTGCCTCATAATGTGCCAGATATTCATTTTTCTTTCAAAGAAAAACCTTTCCCAAAAATGATTTTTCAAAAGATCTGTTTTGTTCTTGAAAACTGAAACTCTCAATGTCTGTTTATAACAATGTTCAGGCAACTCTGGAGCTTTGTGTCAAATCTTTTAGTAAAAGAAATCTCAGATGAAGGTAAGTGATGAGATGACCTTCTGCTTTGGTTTTCAAAGTGTTCAAGCGATTGCTTGAAGGTATTTTGAGAGAAAAGAAACAATTTGATCTTTAGAAACACTCTTTTTAACAGCATGAATAATAATGAGTAACTATTTGTTACGCCATGACTCTTTATGGAAAAGTCTCTTATATTTTGAGAACGCCGTTTATTGATCCAGGTTGCTTACTTGATTAGAAAGGACTTCAAAGGCACGTAATGTATTTCATGGCTCAAGGCTATAAAAGAAAGAGTATTCCATAAGCTCAAAAAAGTGTTTAAGGGCTTATAAACTATAGATCACTATTATCTTGTCTTGGCATTTTCTTTTGCTTCCTTGACAACAAAAATGATGCTAAATATTCCAAATGAGGAACTTTTTTTTTTTTTTGTTATTCCCATCTTTGTTAGGAATTCTCTCAATTGTTTGGAGTTTTATTGAATTCTTTGTTGTCAGACTTTCTTCATAAGCTCACATGCCTTCAAGACAATTTTCTTAATCATATTTCTCTTTTTGCCCCCTAGTGTAGGGTGTGATCTTAGTTAAGGTTCTTGTGAAAGAAAAGGCTTTAAATAGACTTGGCTCAAATTGGGACTGCAAAGGATAATTTTAAAGAAAGTGAAAGGAATATCAAAGATGGCCTTTCCTCATTTCAAGTAAGATCAGTTAAAACCAATAAACTTTGTCCATATCCAATGTAATGCTTTGGATTTGTAAGAGACCATGTTTTGGAGTCCATGACAAACTAATGTACTACCAATCATTATTCATGCTGATAAAATGTGGATCCAAGACATAATTTGGGTGATAGTTGTTCCAATTGCATGTTTTTTTTTTTGACTTGTTTGGTCATCTCTTTCAAGGGAATTGCTCTGAACATTATTCCAAACAAAACATTGATTTATTTCATTGAAATCACAAACAAAATCAGTTCTTTTAAAACCTCATTTAAGAAGAATGGATTCTTGTAAAAAAAGTTTGAAAGATCGAATTGTCGAGTCATTGAGATCATGCATGGTTTTTTTTTGGTGAGGTATATGCAAAGAGAATTTCCTGGCCAAAACTTCATTGATTTGATTGGATGAAACACATCATACATAATACTTTTTCACAGAATCAGAGTTCACAGGCCTAGGTAAATCATCTCCATCCATCCTAGTTAACAACAGAGCTCCTCCAGAGAATGCTTTCTTCACTATATATGGGCCTTCATAGTTTGGTGCCCACTTGCTTCGGTCTTCACTTGGTAATGGCAAGATTTTTCATAGTACAGATCCCCTTCTTTGAATTCTCTTGCATGATTGGGCAAAGGGTTGGACTTCACATTTGGTGCATCATCAAAAGTTATCCATCCAGCTTTTATTAATTGCAAAAGCTTGTTCTTAAATGCATTACAGCTTTCAATGTTATGCCCAGCAGCGCCAGCATGATACTCACATTTCAGATCTGGCTTATACCAATTTGGGTATGGAGGTTGCAGTGGGGTTAAGGGAATAGGGGCTATTTGCCCAATACTCAACAACTTTGAGTACATTTCTCCCAAGGGAAGTGGTAATGGTGGCAGTCGTTCTTGGGTTCTTTGAAAATTCCTTCTTGGAGGATTAACAATCTGGTTACTTTCTTGGTTATTTGGTTGATTTTGTTGGTTGGTAGGGAAAGGTTTAGTGAAGTTTACACTTGCAACTTGTTGGGTGGGTATTTGGAAGTTATAATGATGGTAATTCTTTTTCATACCCTTATACACTCCTTCCACATTGTTCACATCGGCATCCTTTTTCCCAGTAAAGCCTTTCTTCTCAGTAGGCTCTGACATTCTCCCCGCTCTTATCGCTTGTTCTATTCTCTCAGCGATAGTTACAGCATCATAAAAATGCTGAGCTGAACTACCCACCAGGTGTTCAAAGTATGGAGATTTAAAAGTGTTAGAAAACAGAGTGACCATTTTTTTTTCTAACAAAAAGGGTTGCACATGCGATGCTTTTTCACGCCATCTCAAAGCGTATTCTCTTACAGTCTCTTTGCTGCCCTTCTCCATGACTAACAAGCTTGACCTGTCCGGGGCTACCTCCATGTTGAATTTATACTGCTCCACAAAGGCTTTTACCAAATCTTTCCACTTTCTGATCTTAGTATTATCCAGCCTTGTATACCAGCTTAATGTCGATCCAGAAAGACTGTCTTGAAAGAAATGGATGAGAAGTTTCTCATCATTCACTACTTCTGCCATCTTATTGCAATAAGATTTAAGATGAGTGACTGGGCATTCAGTTCCAATATACTTGATGAATTCTGGTACCCTAAATTTTCTGGGTACAACTACATTTGGAACTAAACACATTTCTGCAGCATAAACAGGATCATATAAGTCTGCCCCTTCGACTGCCTTCAATCTTTCTTCCAGAGCGGTCAATTTATCATAATCGACATTTTCATAGAATTTCATCCTTTGTGGGTCATCAGTTGCTAGATTTACAGTAACTGGCACTTGTGCTGGTGGAACATTGGCAGTGAACTGTTGTTCAAATGAAGAGGGATTAGCCCCTAAATTTTGAGACGTGAATACAACAGGAGCTGCTGGCATAGATATAGATGGAGTTGCAACTGCCGGCTGAGTAGAGGTACCTTCCCCAGACTTGGATACTAGGGCCTGCTCGAGTAGACTTGTAAGTCGTGCTATATCATTTTTCATGTTCTCCAACTCTCTTTGATAATGAGCCTCTAGGTGTGCCCTTTCTTCGTTCTCCATTATCTTCCTTCGTAATCGAGTGTAATGAATTTTGTGGTCTTTTGGGGGACCTATATTTCAACCTGAGTGAATGCAAGTAAACTAAATGAAATGCACAGATGGATGCAAAATGCCATATGCTTTATGCATGTTTGTTATTGGTTTCAAATTTTTTTTTTTTAACTTATAACGAGGAACAGACCAGATCAGATTCTCTTAAGAACGTTCTCACTGAGGACTCCAAACCTACAGGGACTTGAACCGATTTAGGGGGGAATTTGATGCCATGTTCTGATGGCAAACAATCTCCTTCATCATGTTGGTTCAATTCTGATCTGGTCAAAAATTCCTCAATAGTAATGTTTTTTTCAATCTCACACTTCCTATGAGGATTGGTGGAGATTTAATGAGAATATGAAATGTATATGAACATGTATGTTAATGCATTGACATTTGTTTGTGTCCTAAAAGGTATATCTTAATTGATAGGATCTAGCTCATAAGATTTCGCTCAGTTGATTCTAATCTTAAAGATTTTCTTTGGTTCTTAGATTGCCCGAATTACCCATGGGGTAATCGGCCTCTTAACCTTAAACAACATGAGTATGGGAAGAAAATTCCACAATACCCGTTGCATAGGGTGAGTTACAATCCAAGCAAAAGTCCAAATGAGCATCAGTGGACATAAGTCACACTTGCCACCTGAATCTTTCTTTTCTAATCTTAAAAAGGACGAGCTCGGGTCTAGAGCTTTTATGGATTCATCGTGAAGTGTGTGAATACACAAATAAATAACATGCATGTACAATCTAAATAAATTGAAATGATTTACAATTGATATTGCATAAAATAAATAGTGCGAATAAAATAAATGCTCAAAAAAATAAATAGCAATAAAAAACAAATGAAAAGCACACACAAGCAGTCGGTTCAAGCCTAAGTCCCCAGTGGAGTCGCCATTCTGTCGATACACGACGTCGGGCGACGGCTCCGCTTATTTTGTTTATTTAATAAAAAAGATTTTTTTATTGGGGGAGATGAAAATTTTATTGGAGTCGCCATCTAGTAATTTGAGGGAACTAGAAATCCCAAATTAGACACTGGTCCCAGAGATTCAGGTACTGGGTTAGTTATGATTAAGGGAAGGTAGACACCACCCTTAAAACATCCTTTCAAAAGAAAGGTTACCCTTACTCGTGTGTTTTTATATTTGATTCGAATTGTATTATATTTTAAGCTTATTTGTAATTTTTTTATTTGTAAAATAGTTAACGTCGGTCCCTAAAAATAGGAGACACGTTAAAAATGACATCAGTCCCTAAAAATAGGAGACTTGTCTAAAATTGACGTTTAACCCTAAAAAAGAGAAGTACGTTTGAGTTACCAAAAAACTATGGACATAATCCATATTTGGTATTTTAACTTTTTGACATCGGTCCTTTTCTGTAAAAAGAGACGTGTCGACGAACAATATTCGTTTATAAAATAAAACTATTTTGATATCGTTGAGAAATGGGTATAATCATATTCAAAAATTGGGATTTGGACCCACGAACAATAACATGATAAGATGGGTGTTGGACCCGCGTCGTTATTCTTTTTATACTTGTTTTTGTTTTTTTGTTTATTTTTTGTTTTATTGTTTTATAACATGCATGAAAATTTACAAATATTTACATAAAAAAAAATAAAAAAATGTTAGGAATCCAAAAAAAATTACCCGAGTACCCCTGTATAGGTAAAAGACTGAAATACACTCGGATTTCTCAGGAATTTACGAAAATGCCACTGGCGGCGCGTGTGGCTCACGCGCGGCTACTGTTGGCACTGGCGAAATTTTCCAGCGAGCTTTCTGGGAAACGAACCGTCGATCCTGGTAGATCTGATGGAGAGGATTCTGATGGTGGTGGTCTCGACGTCCGTTGATGGCTGACGAGGGAGAATCGATGACTTGAAGCTTCGGTGGCCGACGAGGATCGCGGCCTTGTTCCGGCCAGATGAGGCGGTGAAAACGGTTAAAACCACCGGGGTTTTGCTTTAAAACCAGTGGATCAACCTTTCTGTGGTGGTGCGGTGGCTTGAGATGGCCGGAAAGTGGAGATCCGATGAGAGAGAGGGAGTCGCCGGCGAGAGGAGAGAGAAGCTCTGAGTTACGCTATGGTGTGAACACGTGCACGGTACATCTGTACCTCTGAACGCTGTACGCCGTTGGATGTCGGATGAAACGATCGGATGGCTGTGATTGGTTTGATCTGCAGGTTGATCGGACGGCCCGGATTGTATGGGTTGTGATCCGGTGTAGCGCGGTGCACCGAAAGCTCGGTACACCGGGTGACGTGGCGCAACGGGATTCAATCTCAGATTATTTCAGCGGCGTAGATTTGTTGGGATATGTTTGGTATTTTCCAAATTGTTTTTTTTTAAAAAAAATATATCTTACTCTCCCGGAAAAAAACAAGAAAAAATAAACAGCGGCGAACTTAAATTAATTCTTTCCCTCCTTTCCTCTTTTTTTTTTCCTCCCTGTGCCGGCGATTGTCACTGGCTATTTATAGCCAGGACATAAACCTAATTGTTGCCTAATTGTAAGGAAAAAAACGTCCCTGCCCTTGATTTCTGCCTAATTGTAAGAAAAAAACAAATTCCATGCCTAACATTGCCTAATATGCCTAATATGACAAAAATGTTTTTGTTTTATTATATATAATAATAAATATTTACATAGATAAAATTAAAAACTCAAATCAGTATTAGAAAAAGCTCGACTCAACCGCTAAAAATCAATTTTAATTACCGAAAATTATATCGAAACAACAAAAAAAAACTTTCAATGGGTATCGACCCGGTGGACCGGGTTTTGACCGAAAATAACAGATTTTGACCCAAAATGGCCCGAAAACTCATTTTTTACCCTAGTCGACATGGTTTGACCCGTATTGACCCGGTAAACTCGGTTTTGAACGAAAATGACGGTTTTGACCCGAAACAGCTCGAAAACTCATTTTTTACCCTAGTCGACATGGTTTGACCTGTATTGACCCGGTGAACTCGGTTTTGATACAAAGATGCGGTTGACTCGAGAAAAAATATTTTTTTGAATTTTAAACCTTTTTTATTTTTTTTGGTTTTTATAAATAATAATAAAAATAAAATAACATTCGAGAAAAACTTGGTGAATCCAAAATTGGGTTACAACAACATTAAAATGATTTGAAAATATATATAAAAAATTGAAATAAAAAAAATAAAAATTTTCAAATTTTGAAAAAAATGCTTTTGAAACACAAAAATAAACAGAGTTTTACGAAACTTAGTTAAAAAAGCATGTAAAAACTGCTTAACAAAAACTATATTTCAAACTCAATTTTTTTCATGGGCTGGTATAAAACATAGTTTGGTGTATTACCAAACACTTAACTGTGTTTTTTACACTGGAAACGCAGAAGCTAAAGCTAAAGTTAAACAAACAAACCCAGAAGGCCTTGAAAACCTCTTTCATTCCTTAATTATTTGCAACTAGCCACCTTATCTATAAACCCAATCCTTGAAAACTTCATGATAAAATTTAAGTAAAATCTAACAATCAAATTAAAAGTTGTTGGTTTTTTTTTTTTGTTAGGCCAATAACTTTACATAACACAAATGTCTTCATAAATTTAGCCATTTCTCATCAATCCATAAATATTCATTTAAGGTTATCAACTTACATATAGTTCAAGTGTGATAGATCTACAATTGATGGATAACCACCTCCATGGCTTGTATGGGTTCATGATGGTGATCTAGCTTGAGTATACTCAGAAATGTTTCCTAAAACTTGATAATATCTAAATGAGCGTTCAAACATATTCAAAAATTTAAATACAAAATCATTAAATAATATTTACAGCTTAGAGTTTAAAAAATATATTTACAAACTATTTATTACTTATTGTTTTTAAGAAAATATAAAAAATATTGAATAAATAAAAGTTTCAACATCAAAAAACGAACCATTACACCTTGAATAAATCAAAATCAGCTTGATTTTTCGAATTCATCGTAGAGTATTGATTTCCAACCATGTTCTTTCTTCGAAAATAATTTTCTCAGCGGTATCATTCAATGGTATTGCCACACAATAATATCTACCCTAATACTTTTAATACTTAAAAAAAAAACTTGTGGAAATAGATTTAAATAATAAAATAGGAATGGAAAAGAAGTTTTTAACCTTAGAATGCTACTAGAAATGGGTGGAATAGAGGTGGGGTATAAGCTTTTTAATCTCTTTCCACCGGTTGCTATTAACAATCGATGATTCACACCTTCGCTAACAAGGGGTTTAGAATTGTCTTGTTGATTTTTCCTTACAGCTAATTCTCTCTCTTTTTATATGTACTAGGATAATCTATGTGGGTTGTCATGATGAAAAAGGAGGTTGTTTTAACGAGTCGGGTTGTGTTTGTTGCGGGGTTGGTGTTTGGAGGCTAAATGAGGAAGAAGCAAAAGCATATCAATCCATTAGGTTTATTTAAGTGTGGATCAGGTTTATTAAGAGTATAAAAGGTTATGGTTGTTGTACAGTGATGGTGGTTTATTTCAGAGTGGATCGGGTCTGATGATGATCACTAATGGTGGATTTAGAGGGAAGAAAAGGATGGTCATCAATAGGCTGGTATGGGTTGGGGTGGTTGATTTGTCAGCTAGGAGTAGTTTGATGGTTATGTGACATTGTTTTCATGACTCCTTCTGCTTGTGAGGCAGAATACGTAGCAATGATTTTTTATATTTGTGTGTAGTTAAAGAGAATTTTAGATATAATGCAGATGTATCAAGACAAAAGCATAGAAAGTTTTGTTCATAATAAGTCTACAATTATTTTAGGGAAAAAACTCACTTTTTTATAAGAGAAATGAGCATGTAAAAACTGGATATCACTCCATTAGAAAGTGCATAAGAAAAAAAGACGCGTGACTGAGTTATGTGAAGTTCATTAATCAAGTTGCATATATTCTTACAAGGGTTTTCAAATGAGAAGATTTTTTGTAAATCAAGAGCTTTGCTAGGACTTATCAAGAGATAGGTTTAAGGAAGGATGTCTTATGTTTATATATAATTCAGTTTAAGCTGTAGAGGTTTTAACAACAAACAAACCATTATTATTTATTAATTATCTAAGATTTGGAGCCATATCTGTGCCAAGCACCAAGCTCATTTCAACAGAACCGCCCATGCTCATTTCAGATGACATCTCCATAGCCAGACATTCCTTTAGCTCTCCCAAAATATCACTCATGTCCGGCCTTTGTCTTGAAGTCGGGGGCACGCAGGACAATGCTATCTCTAGAGCTTTCCAAGCACAATTAATGTTGAATTCACCTTGCAGTCTTGGATCGATAATGCTCTGGATATCCCCTCTTTCAACTAAAGGACTGACCCATTGAAGTATGTCAGTGTGGCCCTGATTGCCCCTTATTAAAGGTGATTGCCCAGTTATTAGCTCACACAAAAGAATACCGAAGCTGTAAACATCACTTTTCTTATTTAAGTTTCCTGATGCTCGAAATCTGCATACATAATATAATAATAATTATGCTAGGAGAACATACACTATGAGAGAAGATTAACATTGAGTTTGAATACATACTCAGGATCAATGTATCCGGGCGTGCCAGCCGGAACAGTTATGACATGCGAATCTCCTTCAGTTGCGAAGGCTTTGGACAACCCGAAATCAGCAATCTTGGCTTGAAGGTTTTCAGTTAATAAGATGTTGGATGATTTTAAATCTCTATGGACTATTGGCGGCCTGCAACCATTATGCAGATATTCCAAACCTGCGAGTTTGATAATGCCAATTCATCCACCAAAGTTTGCAAAACAAAAATGAAGAAAAAATAACTCAGGTACTGGAGTCAGACCATGTGCTACGTCTACTGCAATTTGCAGCCTTTCCCTCCAATTCAACATATTTGTGCTATTTTCTGCAGCCATAAAAACACACTAATATCATAAATTAAACAATAAACTTTGCAATGTGATGAATTGAACAGGAATTATGTTTCATTACATATAGAAGTTCATCAATATTAGATGCAAAAAAATCATCTCAACCTAAAAATTTAAGCTATCGGATAAGATCCAAAGATATAGTTTATATTATTCTTTACCACATATCCTTAAGTAAAAGCCCTTTGGGCTTGAAACTTGCTCACACTACCTTGTGTTTAATTTTTATCAAATAGAATAAGGGTAAGGAGATTCGAACTCATGACCACTTAGTCATCAAGGCTCTAATATCATATTAAAAAACTATCTTAATCTAAAATTTTAAATTATTAGGTGAGATTCTAATATATGATTTATATTATTCTATAAATTCATACCAATTTGAGTGAGATTTTTATAAGTAAACTAGCTTGTGCCCCAAACAAATTGAAGAATTCTATGTTTCTGAGAGTAATTCTATACATACCTAACAATTGCTCCTTCAAGTTCCCATTTGCCATATATTCATAAACAAGTGCCATATTTTCATTCTCATTACAGTAACCAATGAGGGGCACCAAGTTTTTGTGATGAACAATCATCAATAGTTGGACCTGCATTTTGAAACACTACTCTGTCATAGTTGAAAGAAAAATATTTGGTGCACCTCTCATGTCCTTTATAAGAAAGGAGAAGTTAACTAATTTGTTACCTCCGCTAGAAATTCTTTATAACCTTGCCTTGAGGATTGAGATAATAACTTGACAGCAACTTGACGACCATCTTTCAGGTTGCCAAGATATACTTTTCCAAATCCTCCTTCTCCAATAATGGTTTGGAAATTATTGGTAATGCTAACTATTTCAGTGTATGTAAATGGTTGATTCTTTGATTTCAGTGACAATTCTTTTCTGGATACGCCCACTAAGGAAGATAATGACACGTTCAATCTCCCTGCAAAGGAAAATTTTTTTATTTTTTATTTTTTTGATAAAGCGATAAATATTCCAATATTTTAACAAAGATACTAAAGTATGAAACTATATATGTCATCATATTTAAATGTCAAAAATATATTATTGCTTACTGATCACATGTTGAATCTTATTCTCATCTGCTAAGTTGTATGAAGGAAATGAGGTATTGGAGGTGGCATCTAAATTAGAATTATCACATGATAGGTAATATAAAATTCGTTTGGTGCACATGATATGAATTATATATATATATATTGAAAATAAATGGAAAAACTAAAGTGCTTTCATATAAGATAGGCTCATAGAATAATATTCGATTAGGCTTTTAAGTTGAAGATAGTACTGTATGATCATATATGTAAGCCATTGGATGTATAGATCATTAATGATTCCACAGAAAACATCTTTTATGCCAAAATTACTCTATTATTCTAGGATTTAGTTAACACCACTCAAAAGAGAGGAAATAATACAAAGAAGACAAGTGAAAGAGAAAGAATTCACCTATTTTCAACCTCCAGAAGATAGTTATAATGTTAAGGAGGAGGAGCATTGAAACTGATATGACAAATGCAATAACTAGAACAGGAAAACTTCGCTTCTTCTTTTCACATGTATCCATCTTGCATAAATCCAGATTTCCATCCAAACTTGCATTAAGTAAAATATTGTCAGATGTAATTGAGAATCAATTATTATATACCAATAACAAATAACTCAATCAAAGTGAGGATAGCTTTAGAAAGTTAGCAAGATCACTATGAAATATACCGAAGAGTTGTATCAGTTACTTAATTCCTTAAACTCATGCTAACATGCAAAGAAAATGTATTTGTATAATCTATCATCTGACTCCTCTTTGTTCCTTAATGTTTAATTCCAATTTATGAAAAATTAAAACAATGTTCACTTCATATGTAAGAAAAGAAGTTAGAGAAAAACCAAAGGAGTTGAATGATTGTTTAATTAACATGCAGATAAGTTGTAATTGTTGAAGATGATAACCAAACCTCAACTGCAACTGTCCACTGTTAGACTTTTCCTTGAGACTATGGGGAATTGCACCTATGAGTTTGTTCCCGCTCAAATCTCTGCAAATAGGAAAAACAAAGTCACCATTCACCATGTTAATCTTTGTAAAAACTTCTTGTGGTAAATATCAGAGCATGTTAACTTACAGGATAGTAAGATATGGGAGCTGTGCAAAAGCTTCTGGCATTGTCCCTGTCAATTCATTGTTTGATAAATCCCTGTAAGAAAATGTGAAAAAATAGCGAACAATCACATTTTGTAAAGAAATAGATGACAAGAGTACGCAATAATTGGAAACAAATAGAGATTGTTCCTCCACTGATCTGAAGTACGAACACCCATTTTTGCAACCTTGGTGGAGCCAGAATCCCAATCATTGGCTTGGAGGATTTTGTCCAGAAAAGATACAAATAGGGAGAGAGGATATGCCTCAAGCTTATAAGATGCATGAGCCCTCCATACACCTCTAGCCAATTTCCATATAGAGCATTTGTAACATCACCTTTAGACTTTCATAAGATAATGTCTCATCATAGGACGAGGTGCCTTCTAGTTTTAAGGGTCTCAACCCAATAAACAATAGTTCTCTTCAAATAAAATGATGAATGTCTAAAGTCGGTAAGAAATTCTAGCAGTGACTGTCATTCCAGCGCTAGATATCTAGTAGCCATTGCTAGGGTAGTTTATTAGTATTAAAACCTATTACAACTTAGTTACGAACACTTACAAGGACTTGATTGATGTGAGGTTCAAGAGTGAAATAGCTATATTCCCTGATAATTGACTTGAACTTAGATTCCTGCTCATAGTTAATAGTAAATGAGTAAGACATTGAGATACTGAATGTCATATCTAAATGGATGTTCTTCAAAAATAACTTACATAAAATATTCCAACAATCATACAGAATTTAAGAGGAAACTCACAGAGAGATGATCCTTGGAGGGTTATCATCGTTGCACTGCAAACCAGTCCATGTAGTAAGTGGCAAACATGGATCTCCTTGCCAGTCAACTCTATCTATTTTGTATGCTTCCTTGATGGCCATGATTGCATCCACTATGATAATTTAGGTTCAAAAGGATGAGAAATGCATAGCTTTAGATTTATAAGAGAGAATCGCTATATACTGGGTAAAGGCCTCTATATCAAAAAAAATCTTAAGCTTGCATTTTTGTGACGAGAATAATTTTTTTATGATGAATGCAAAAATCTCAGTTAGCCATTAGGCCTTATCATTTGTATGGTGGCTATCAAACAATTATCATTTGTATGATTTTATAAGATTCCAATTGAATTTTCAAACCATAGGCAAATTGGTATGATTCATGGTCTCTATAAAGTTCTTGCAAAGATTCTTTACAATAGACTCAAACATGTTAGGCAGGATCTTATTAGTGATAATCAAACTGCCTTTGGACGTTAGATTATTGATGGTTTAATGATAGCCAATAAAATGGTTCTTGATTTGCAAAGCTCGAAGGGGCAAGGTATGATCTTCAAAATGGATTTTTATAAAGCTTTTGATTCTATATCCTGGAATTATCTTGATGAGATTATGGGATATATGGGTTTGGAGGCTAAATGGAGAAGTTTAATACATGCATGTCTCTCTACTAGAGAGTTCAAGGTCACATATGGAATTTATCAAGGTGATTTGTTATCTCCATTCTTGTTTAACATTGGAGTACAAGGATTAGCAATCTTGTTTCACTATACATCAGAGGTTGGTTTATTCAAAAGGCTGCAATTGAGATATGGAGAGTTTATAAATGGTAAAGTGAATCCTCTAATGGTATGAATTATGTTCTGGTATCAAAATTAATTTTTATAAGGATTTAGAGTTTATAAGACTTTTAATATTAGATAAAGAAAGAATAATAAAGAAGGATTTGTAATAAACTAGTTTATTACAATCCTTGTTTAATTAGAATGTTAAATTTTTTATTAGATTATGATTTTCTTTAAATAGTTTAATTTCTTGATTAACTAAGACTTTAAGCCTATAAATAGGCTTGTAACATAAGCAGAGAGAGATATAATGAAGAACTTTGTATCTTTTGAGAAAACTCTTAATAAAATATCCTTCCACTCATTCTTCTTCTTGTTCTTATAAATTAGCTACCACACCCTATCCTTCTTCTTTAACAAGTGATATCAGAACTTAGGTTTAATTATTTAACATGGTCAATTCAAACTTTCCACTTCAATATCCTATATTGACAAAAGACAACTATCAAACTTGGTATATTCGAGTAAAAGCTTAGCTAGGTTCTCAAGATGTATGAGAAACAATTAAAAAAGATTTTGAGGGGCCTATAGTTTTACATGGATCCCACTGAAAACTCTCTCTTGAGAACTAAATGATGTTGTCGGACTTATGATAACAAGTCATTTGAGCAGTCAGGTGTGGGTCTCCATAGCTAAATGAGGATTTTCACTATATATATTATGTGGATGGCTAGCATATGCATTTATTAACCAATGGGACAAGTCTAGGTTCAAGAGGAAGTTTAGTAACGCTAAACCAGAATAACAGCTAAAAAATATCATAACTTTTAATCCAACCGTTGGATCACTATCAAATTTTTATTGGAGATTACGGAGGTTGTTTTCCTTTGAATTTGTCTCTATGTTGCTATATGGACCATTCGATCTTTAGATTTCACAAATCTCACCCCGGGACCTTGGTTTTACCAGTTTTTATGATTTTTCTTATTATTTCGGGATTTCATGTTATTTTTAAATTTAAAGCTTCTTTCCTTTGTAATTTCATTTTTTTTCTAGTTGGGTTAAAGTTTCTTGCCTATTTAAACCTTGTAAACCTATTAAGAAGATAAATTTTATTATTATTATTATTATTATTATTATTATTATTATTTCCAAAGAATAAACTTGTGAATTTGAGGTTTGTAGTTCTTTTTGCCCATAAATAAATTTTCAGTTTTTTGTTTAGTTTTTGGCTTATGTCTACATTACTAGGTTAAGTAAAAACTTCAAATTAAAACTTTTCTTAAACCTATTTTCAAACTATAATGCAAAAACTACCACAACACACACTTGAGCTAACAGTGTAGGAAACCTCTTTCAAAAAATACAAAGAAAGGAAAAGACAAGGCCAGCACTCGTTGTACTAGTAAGACAATCACCAAGTAATCTGCCATTAATCAGGCCCTAGCTCGAGGGATCAAAACGTAAAAATCCTTCAATTCAGTAGTCTAGCAATTCATTAATGACGATTATTATAGCATTCTGGCACCAAAGCCTATAGCATTCAACAGAATTGAAATAGAAAACATACCGTCTGTTTGGTTTGTCGGTGAATCAGGGAGTGCCTGTAGTTCGAAGATCTCAAAGGCATTTAGGATTGGTGGAAGGTCAGACCGCAACGTTGCATCAATAGAAAACCTAACTTGATCTTCTGGAACTTGTAATTTATATGGACCTTTGGTCAATGGCTTCAAGTATTCAAGAGTAAAGGGCCCATACTCCAAGCCATGCAAAGTAATGGTGAATTTTCGTCTTTCGCCCGGTGCAATCTGCTCGATTTCAGCAAAGTGAAAGAAGACAAGAAACTCAGGTGTGAAATTCTCGAGATACTCTAATGTATAGCTATAGCTCAATGAATTAAGGCCATTTCGAGGCTGAACCGCTGTTCTCAAGACTTCGACTGGTAGACTGCAGGGATCATCACTGCCCTGGATATCAATAGTTGCTTCGGTGCTAATTGAAACTGAATCGTTGAGGTTGACGTCAAGCCGCCAGATGCGATCGTACACGTCATCTTTGTACCTGAATGCATGTGAGAAGCGATAACACAAGTATTAAATAAAGTAGTGATATTCTCATTCTCCAAATTTCCTATTTCTTGATGTTCATTGATTCAAAGCACTATTAAAAAACTATTTACATACGAGTAATTAAATAAAAAACAACTAATAAAGATTTAATGATCAATAATCTATCAACGTAAAGTATATAATTTAAAAATATTTTATGCATCCTTAAGGGGAAAAAACAAAAGAGAAAACACATATCATTTGGCACAAACGATGAGCTGTGGTACGATTAATTAAGATATACTTCTTATGAATAGATTCAGTTTTATTCGAACTTAATTTTAGATCAAATCAGCTGGAGTTACACTAAAAAATGGAAGAGATTTGCTGGCTATCCCTCGGCAACGACTGGTCACCTTGCTGCCCAAAATTAAAAGTATTAAATTTACTTTCAGAATGATTGACTTGGGGGAAGATTCTGGATAAGGGTTGAGAAAGGTAGCTCCAAAAAGTCTTGGTTTAGAAGTGGAAGAGAAACAAGAAAAACGAAAACAAAACATCGATCTTTCAATGTCTACAAATGATAATCATTCTAAAAACCATAATAAAATACAATATCCCTAAGGTATATAGTAAAATTATAGATATTTATCCAAAAGATTGTATATATATTTTACATAAACGGTACCTATGATGAGAATTTTTATCATATCCGATGCATGATGTGGCACATGCATGATTTAGTTAAAAATGCATGATTTAGCTAGACAATTCACCTCATGGCACCTAAGGTTGGATCCAGGCCGCCAAGGTCAGCTTGCTTCCTAGGAAGCAACGATCCATTCATACTTCTATACAGGGAATCATTCATGAACCGTAAATCCAATCCATTGATGAAAGGAACTCCGAAACCCGTATTTACGAGACACACATAAATGGTATCAGTTACTGAATAATGAATAATTTCGTAATATCTCCACCGCATATCAACCACTGTTGCCCAATAGTTTACCCCGATGTACAGATCAAACTTTATTTGAGTTTGATTCTTAGAATCGTAATTTCCATAGTAGAAGAAAGCTCTGACGAAATAGTTTTGGTTCTTACCTTGTCTGGGTTTCAATGTATAACAATTCCTTTTACCTTCAGGAAAGGTTCTCAGGCTATTCGCCATATTCCCATAGTAAAGAGTCGTCAAGTTATACTCTGGTGCTACGACCTTATTCTTGCCCGTACTAATGAAATCTTTGTCGGTTTTGTAAGTTATTCCAGTATCCCCATCCAGATAATCTTCCTCCGCCCCACAATCAATGCTGATGAAACCTTCAGAATTTTGGTTAGAAGAGAACCAAACGATTAGAATGATTATCTCGAACATATTGTTATTAATTACCATTTTTTTTCTTAATAAGCCAAATATTCATTTAACCATGAAGAGCCAAAGCACCGACTTGAAGATCAGGATAGAAAATAAGAGCAAGGAATTATAGATAATGCAGACCAAGAACTTGAAACAGAAAGCAATCGATCCATACGTTCACGAGTTTAATTAGAAGAAATTTTTTTCATTTTTTGGATGATTCATGGAGAAGCAAGATACTTCCAGGGCATTAAACAATCACCAGCATTAATTACTATTTCAGAAAAAAAAATATGTTGAAAAAAAATGTTGGAGACAGATAAGATAATTTTTTCAAAACTTTTAGCATTTTCATGTACTTTATGATTTAAAAATATAAAAATTATTTCAAAACTATTCTAAAAATAATTTTTTTTATTTTTATCTTTAATTTTTTTATATTTATTATTTATATCACGATGTTGACTCTCTTTATTAGATCTTATCTTATATTAATTATAAAAGAACATCTCAACCTAAAAGTTTAAGCTATTAGGTGAGGTTTTAATATATGATTTATATCATTCTCTAACACACCCCTCAAGTGAAAGCTCTTTGAGTTTGAAACTTGAATAGGCTCAGTTTACTTTGTGCTTAATTTTTATTAAATAAATAAAAGAAGGTGAGATTTGAACTCTGCTTAGTCATCAAAGCTCTGATATCATGTCAAAGAATCAATTTATCCTAAAAACTTAAATTTTTAAGTAAAGTCACAAGATATGATTCATATTATTTTCTAATAGAGGAAAGGGTCATCTCTCTCATAAATGAACTAATAGGTCACTTGAAAGATGATATGCAAACTTAAACTTGGAAGATGACGGTAAAGGATGTATGATAATTTAACTTAATACATTTAATTTTGAATGAAATTCAAATCCATGATTTATTTACAACTCAAATTTAAAGTTTCAAGTAATTAGAAGAAAAAAAAGCAACCATGATACGCGTTGCATGTATAATACAAATGATTAGTATATACTTAGAACTTGAGCATTTTTTTTTCATGCAGGGTATAAGTAATTGGCTAGGAGAAACTAAGCGAAAAGCATACTTAGCAGAAATCAAATTACAACAATTTGATGAACCAATATTCTAGTCTTAAAGCTAGCAGAAGTACCTGAGTTGTCTGCAGCAAGCTTTCTTTTTTTATCCTGCTCGGTATTTTTGGCAGCAAGTTTTGAGTTCTGAAACGTAGCAGAGAGCAAAAGGAGGATCACCCATACTTTTATATAAGAAAGCAGTATTTGCCCACCATCCATCCTTAGTCTTGTTCTGGCGATTTTAGCTTGCGTTGTGAGGGAGTTTTTTAAAAAGAAGTTAAGAGCTAACAATGCAATTTGAAGTGTCAAGCAAATTTGGAATCTGAGAATATGTAGCGTAAATTTAAATATTATGAATATTCGTACTGCACAGTTTGTGAGTGATTAACGCCAACAAGTCTTGTGTGGACAACTGTACAGCAAGCACACGCGCCGACTCCAAGACTTAAAAGTCATTGGTATAATTTATTTATGTATTGTGATAGGAGAAATAGCATAATGCATTTATAAATTGTAAATCTGACTTATTTAGTTTTTTTTTAATCCCAGCAATTGATATATCAAGTTAAGTTAAAAAAAGAAAAAAATTATAGATACTTACAAGTTGGGTTTACATTGTAAATTTTCATGAATCTCTATATAGAGATGGATCTACAATATGGATTGTAGGTATAGTAACACCCTCAATATTATATTTAATTTTCATACTTTATATCAGCAATAAATTCTAATAACTCCTTTCTTCTCCGTAGCAAAGAAACAAGCTATTATTAGTTACATTAAAAAATTAAAAAAATATAATTAGAAGTTTGCTAACAAGATCTTTGATACCGAAATGTTTTTAAATTAAATATAAATAAATACTTAATTTATAAACTATCAAATATAAAAACAAAACAAGTATAGGGTATATAGGTTGTGTTAGGTTGATAGGGTTTCAAAAATCTCAACCTGTTACCTAACTCATGTTATCATTCTTAGGTTTTTTGACCTATTATTATTTATAATATTCATATTATTTAACTTTGATGAATTGGGTATTATAAGATAATGTAAATATTACAAATTGATTGGATTTTTTTAAAACACCCTACTATTAGATGATGCTTTTACATCATATTCTAAGTGACAAGGATCATGAAAAAATTAATATCTTTTAAAGGTTGGTGAAAGAGCTAGGAGATTGGGAAAGGAAGTTTGAGTTTCATGAACACTTGTAAAATAAGCTTTCTTGTTAGGCTTAAAGACCATAAGATGGTTAATTATCACAAGTATAGGAGGGAAGCTTTGAGGCTATGTTGTTTGTATGTGCAAGGATGCTATAAGAGATTATCAAAGGGTTGTCCCTACGTGTAACACTCTGTATATTTTCATATGTGTTTTTTCATTTATTTTCAATGATTGAGTACATAGAAATTCAAGTAAATTTGTTTTATATATTTATATATATAAATATATACGAGGAAAGTTCCAATAATTTTGTCACACGTGTGCGCGGTGTCGCAGCAAATCATCCTCATAGTTTGGGTAAAGGGACTAATTATGTAAATAGAAGGTATTAACACTCATAATATGTCTTACGTTATGCAAGCTACATTGTTTATTTTTATGATATAAACTAAAAAAATATTGTGTTTCCTAATTGTTGGTTTGCTTAAGGTTGAAAAAAAGTCCTCCTTGATAAAAAAATATATATATATATCATTATCTTATCAGGTTAAAAATTTAATCATTCTAATGCCAAAATGAAAATAAAAGGAACTATTTTTTTATTTAATATCGAGAATGCGTCTTACATATAAGTTTATAATTTCACATATTAAAAACAAACAAAATAATCTTTTTTATATTTTTTGAAATGTAAGCCAAAATCCTTTAGAATTTTACAAACCTGTTGTAAAATCCATGCAATATTTCTTAAAACATGCCAAAATATTTTAAATTTAAAAAAAAAAATGCTCAAATAATTCTAGGATTTTTGTTCATATGCAATTAAAACAATATTCAAGTTAATTAAGAAATTTTATCTTTTTTATCTTTTCATATTTTTAATCATTTATTTAACACAAAATAAAAGTAATAAAAAGAAAAACATGGTACACACACATTCTCTTTTTATTATATTTTACTTGCACACCTACAAATTACATATGTTTACAAAACAATACAAACTCAAAATTAAAAAAAATAAATTTAAACACACTAAAGATTTAAAATTTGTAAAAAATATCCTTCCAAAGGTTAGGGAACGTGTTGGGGAGATTGTGGGAAACTTAGAAATCACACTGAAAGCTTCCAAGAATGGTAGAATAGTGGCGTCGCATCCACGCATCACCATCATTAATAGCGCATGAACCCATGTGTCGTCACCGATAAAGTGGAAAATGAATGGATCAAGTAGATCACCTCTTCCTCTTCACTTCTATACTCGCAGTGACATAACC
>JAAWWB010000946.1:0-58296 GCA_018804465.1 Populus tomentosa | reverse complement strand
AATGGCCCCGACCGGACACCGTCGACATGTCGTCTCGATTCCAGGCTACTCCATCAAAAACAGCCTACGGAAACTTGAGAAAAACATTACAGCGTGATCCAACGATCGGATCTATAGATACGGACCTTTTCACCCGTTACTCTAGGGCTGTCGGTTGTAATGGCCCCGACCGGACACCGTCGACGTGTCATCCTGATTCCACGCAACGCCATCAAAACAGCCTCCGGAAACTCGTGAGAAAAATTTCAGCGCGATCCAATTGTCTGATCTATAGATACTAATGTTTTCACCCGTTACTCTAGGGCTGTCAGTGGAATGGCCCCGACCGGACACCGTCGACGTGTGTCCCGATTCCAGCCTACTCCATCAAAAACAGCCTCAGGAAACTCATGGAAAAAATTTCAGCGCGATCCAACGATCGGATCTATAGATACGGACCTTTTCACCCGTTACTCTAGGGCTGTCGGTGCAATGGCCCCGACCGGACACCGTCGACGTGTCGTCCTGATTCCACGCAACAACATCAAAAACAGCCTCCGGAAACTCGTGAAAAAAATTTCAGCGCGATCCAACTGTCTGATCTATAGATACTAATGTTTCACCCGCTACTCTAGGGCTGTCGGTGGAATGGCTACGACCGGACACCGTCGACGTGTCGTCCTGATTCCACGCAACTGCATCAAAAACAACCTCCGGAATCTCGTGAAAAAAATTTCAGCGGGATCCAATTGTCTGATCTATAGATACGACTGTTTTCACTCGTTACTCTAGGGCTGTCGGTGGAATGGCCCCGACCGGACACCGTCGACGTGTCGTCCCGATTCCAGGCTACTCCATCAAAAACAGACTACGGAAACTCGTGAAAAAAATTTCAGCGCGATCCAACGATCGGATCTATACATACAGATCTTTTCACCCGTTACTCTAGGGTTGTCGGCGCAATGGCCCCGACCGGAACCGTCGACGTGTGGTCCTGATTCCACGCAACTCCATAAAAAACAGCATCCGGAAACTCGAGAAAAAAATTTCAGCGCGATCCAATTGTCTGATCTATAGATACTAATGTTTTCACCCGTTATTCTAGGGCTGTCGTTGGAATGGCCCCGACCGGACACCGTCGACGTGTCGTCCCGATTCCCGTCTACTCCATCAAAAACAGCCTCCGAAAACTCGTGAAAAAAATTTCAGCGCGATCCAACTTTCTGATCTATAGATACGGAACTTTTCACCCGTTACTCTAGGGCTGTCGGTGGAATGGCCCCGACCGGACACCGTCGACGTGTCGTCCCGATTCCAGGCTACTCCATCAAAAACAGCCTCCGAAAACTCGTGAAAAACGTTTCAGCGCGATCCAACGGTCGGATCTATAGATACGGACCTTTTCACCCGTTACTCTAGGGCTGTCGGTAGAACGGCCCCGACCGGACACCGTCGACGTGTCGTCCTGATTCCACGCAACTCCATCAAAAACAGCCTCCGGAAACTCGTGAAAAAATTTCAGCGCGATCCAACTGTCTGATCTATAGATACGGACCTTTTCACTCGTTACTCTAGGGCTGTCGGTGAAATGGCCCCGACCGGACACCGTCGACATGTCGTCTCGATTCCAGGCTACTCCATCAAAAACAGCCTACGGAAACTTGAGAAAAACATTACAGCGTGATCCAACGATCGGATCTATAGATACGGACCTTTTCACCCGTTACTCTAGGGCTGTCGGTGTAATGGCCCCGACCGGACACCGTCGACGTGTCATCCTGATTCCACGCAACGCCATCAAAAACAGCCTCCGGAAACTCGTGAGAAAAATTTCAGCGCGATCCAATTGTCTGATCTATAGATACTAATGTTTTCACCCGTTACTCTAGGGCTGTCAGTGGAATGGCCCCGACCGGACACCGTCGACGTGTGTCCCGATTCCAGCCTACTCCATCAAAAACAGCCTCAGGAAACTCATGGAAAAAATTTCAGCGCGATCCAACGATCGGATCTATAGATACGGACCTTTTCACCCGTTACTCTAGGGCTGTCGGTGCAATGGCCCCGACCGGACACCGTCGACGTGTCGTCCTGATTCCACGCAACAACATCAAAAACAGCCTCCGGAAACTCGTGAAAAAAATTTCAGCGCGATCCAACTGTCTGATCTATAGATACTAATGTTTTCACCCGCTACTCTAGGGCTGTCGGTGGAATGGCTACGACCGGACACCGTCGACGTGTCGTCCTGATTCCACGCAACTGCATCAAAAACAACCTCCGGAATCTCGTGAAAAAAATTTCAGCGGGATCCAATTGTCTGATCTATAGATACGACTGTTTTCACTCGTTACTCTAGGGCTGTCGGTGGAATGGCCCCGACCGGACACCGTCGACGTGTCGTCCCGATTCCAGGCTACTCCATCAAAAACAGACTACGGAAACTCGTGAAAAAAATTTCAGCGCGATCCAACGATCGGATCTATACATACAGATCTTTTCACCCGTTACTCTAGGGTTGTCGGCGCAATGGCCCCGACCGGAACCGTCGACGTGTGGTCCTGATTCCACGCAACTCCATAAAAAACAGCATCCGGAAACTCGAGAAAAAAATTTCAGCGCGATCCAATTGTCTGATCTATAGATACTAATGTTTTCACCCGTTATTCTAGGGCTGTCGTTGGAATGGCCCCGACCGGACACCGTCGACGTGTCGTCCCGATTCCCGTCTACTCCATCAAAAACAGCCTCCGAAAACTCGTGAAAAAAATTTCAGCGCGATCCAACTTTCTGATCTATAGATACGGAACTTTTCACCCGTTACTCTAGGGCTGTCGGTGGAATGGCCCCGACCGGACACCGTCGACGTGTCGTCCCGTTTCCAGGCTACTCCATCAAAAACAGCCTCCGGAAACTCGTGAAAAACGTTTCAGCGCAATCCAACGGTCGGATCTATAGATACGGACCTTTTCACCCGTTACTCTAGGGCTGTCGGTAGAACGGCCCCGACCGGACACCGTCGACGTGTCGTCCTGATTCCACGCAACTCCATCAAAAACAGCCTCCGGAAACTCGTGAAAAAAATTTCAGCGCGATCCAACTGTCTGATCTATAGATACGGACCTTTTCACCCGTTACTCTAGGGCTGTCGGTAGAACGGCCCCGACCGGACACCGTCGACGTGTCGTCCCGATTCCAGGCTACTCCATCAAAAACAGCCTCCGAAAACTCGTGAAAAAAATTTCAGCGCGATCCAACTTTCTGATCTATAGATACGGAACTTTTCACCCGTTACTCTAGGGCTGTCGGTGGAATGGCCCCGACCGGACACCGTCGACGTGTCGTCCCGTTTCCAGGCTACTCCATCAAAAACAGCCTCCGGAAACTCGTGAAAAACGTTTCAGCGCAATCCAACGGTCGGATCTATAGATACGGACCTTTTCACCCGTTACTCTAGGGCTGTCGGTAGAACGGCCCCGACCGGACACCGTCGACGTGTCGTCCTGATTCCACGCAACTCCATCAAAAACAGCCTCCGGAAACTCGTGAAAAAAATTTCAGCGCGATCCAACTGTCTGATCTATAGATACGGACCTTTTCACCCGTTACCCTAGGGCTGTCGGTAGAACGGCCCCGACCGGACACCGTCGACGTGTCGTCCCGATTCCAGGCTACTCCATCAAAAACAGCCTCCGGAAACTCGTGAAAAAAATTTCAGCGCGATCCAACTGTCTGATCTATAGATACTAATCTTTTCACCCGTTACTCTAGGGCTGTCAGTGGAATGGCCCCGACCGGACACCGTCGACGTGTGTCCCGATTCCAGCCTAGTCCATCAAAAACAGCCTCAGGAAACTCATGGAAAAAATTTCAGCGCGATCCAACGATCGGATCTATAGATACGGACCTTTTCACCCGTTACTCTAGGGTTGTCGGCAGAATGGCCTCGACCGAACACCGGCGACGTGTCGTCTCGATTCCACGCTACTCCATCAAAAACAGCCTACGGAAACTCGTGAAAAAAATTTCAGCGCGATCCAACGATCGGATCTATACATACAGATCTTTTCATCCGTTACTCTAGGGCTGTCGCTGGAATGGCCCCGACCGGACACCGTCGACATGTCGTCTCGATTCCCGGCTACTCCATCAAAAACAGCCTACGGAAACTTGAGAAAAACATTCCAGCGCGATCCAACGATCGGATCTATAGATACGGACCTTTTCACCCGTTACTCTAGGGCTGTCGGTGGAATGGCCCCGACCGGACACCGTCGACGTGTCGTCCCGTTTCCAGGCTACTCCATCAAAAACAGCCTCCAGAAACTCGTGAAAAAAATTTCAGCGCGATCCAACGATCGGATCTATACATACAGATCTTTTCACCCGTTACTCTAGGGTTGTCGGCGCAATGGCCCCGACCGGAACCGTCGACGTGTGGTCCTGATTCCACGCAACTCCATAAAAAACAGCATCCGGAAACTCGAGAAAAAAATTTCAGCGCGATCCAATTGTCTGATCTATAGATACGGACCTTTTCACCCGTTACTCTAGGGCTGTCGGTAGAACGGCCCCGACCGGACACCGTCGACGTGTCGTCCCGATTCCCGGCTACTCCATCAAAAACAGCCTACGGAAACTTGAGAAAAACATTCCAGCGCGATCCAACGATCGGATCTATAGATACGGACCTTTTCACCCGTTACTCTAGGGCTGTCGGTGGAATGGCACCGACCGGACACCGTCGACGTGTCGTCCCGTTTCCAGGCTACTCCATCAAAAACAGCCTCCAGAAACTCGTGAAAAAAATTTCAGCGCGATCCAACGATCGGATCTATACATACAGATCTTTTCACCCGTTACTCTAGGGTTGTCGGCGCAATGGCCCCGACCGGAACCGTCGACGTGTGGTCCTGATTCCACGCAACTCCATAAAAAACAGCATCCGGAAACTCGAGAAAAAAATTTCAGCGCGATCCAATTGTCTGATCTATAGATACGGACCTTTTCACCCGTTACTCTAGGGCTGTCGGTAGAACGGCCCCGACCGGACACCGTCGACGTGTCGTCCCGATTCCCGGCTACTCCATCAAAAACAGCCTACGGAAACTTGAGAAAAACATTCCAGCGCGATCCAACGATCGGATCTATAGATACGGACCTTTTCACCCGTTACTCTAGGGCTGTCGGTGGAATGGCCCCGACCGGACACCGTCGACGTGTCGTCCCGTTTCCAGGCTACTCCATCAAAAACAGCCTCCAGAAACTCGTGAAAAAAATTTCAGCGCGATCCAACGATCGGATCTATACATACAGATCTTTTCACCCGTTACTCTAGGGTTGTCGGCGCAATGGCCCCGACCGGAACCGTCGACGTGTGGTCCTGATTCCACGCAACTCCATAAAAAACAGCATCCGGAAACTCGAGAAAAAAATTTCAGCGCGATCCAATTGTCTGATCTATAGATACGGACCTTTTCACCCGTTACTCTAGGGCTGTCGGTAGAACGGCCCCGACCGGACACCGTCGACGTGTCGTCCCGATTCCAGGCTACTCCATCAAAATAAGCCTCCGGAAACTCGTGAAAAAAATTTCAGCGCGATCCAACGGTCGGATCTATAGATACGGACCTTTTCACCCGTTACTCTAGGGCTGTCGGTAGAACGGCCCCGACCGGACACCGTCGACGTGTCGTCCTGATTCCACGCAACTCCATCAAAAACAGCCTCCGGAAACTCGTGAAAAAAATTTCAGCGCGATCCAACTGTCTGATCTATAGATACGGACCTTTTCACCCGTTACTCTAGGGCTGTCGGTAGAACGGCCCCGACCGGACACCGTCGACGTGTCGTCCCGATTCCAGGCTACTCCATCAAAATAAGCCTCCGGAAACTCGTGAAAAAAATTTCAGCGCGATCCAACTGTCTGATCTATAGATACTAATCTTTTCACCCGTTACTCTAGGGCTGTCAGTGGAATGGCCCCGACCGGACACCGTCGACGTGTGTCCCGATTCCAGCCTACTCCATCAAAAACAGCCTCAGGAAACTCATGGAAAAAATTTCAGCGCGATCCAACGATCGGATCTATAGATACGGACCTTTTCACCCGTTACTCTAGGGTTGTCGGCAGAATGGCCCCGACCGAACACCTACGACGTGTCGTCTCGATTCCACGCTACTCCATCAAAAACAGCCTACGGAAACTCGTGAAAAAAATTTCAGCGCGATCCAACGATCGGATCTATACATACAGATCTTTTCACCCGTTACTCTAGGGCTGTCGCTGGAATGGCCCCGACCGGACACCGTCGACATGTCGTCTCGATTCCCGGCTACTCCATCAAAAACAGCCTACGGAAACTTGAGAAAAACATTCCAGCGCGATCCAACGATCGGATCTATAGATACGGACCTTTTCACCCGTTACTCTAGGGTTGTCGGTGGAATGGCCCCGACCGGACACCGTCGACGTGTCGTCCCGTTTCCAGGCTACTCCATCAAAAACAGCCTCCAGAAACTCGTGAAAAAAGTTTCAGCGCAATCCAACGGTCGGATCTATAGATACGGACCTTTTCACCCGTTACTCTAGGGCTGTCGGTAGAACGGCCCCGACCGGACACCGTCGACGTGTCGTCCTGATTCCACGCAACTCCATCAAAAACAGCCTCCGGAAACTCGTGAAAAAAATTTCAGCGCGATCCAACTGTCTGATCTATAGATACGGACCTTTTCACCCGTTACTCTAGGGCTGTCGGTAGAACGGCCCCGACCGGACACCGTCGACGTGTCGTCCCGATTCCAGGCTACTCCATCAAAAACAGCCTCCGGAAACTCGTGAAAAAAGTTTCAGCGCGATCCAACAGTCTGATCTATAGATACGGACCTTTTCACCCGTTACTCTAGGGCTGTTGGTAGAACGGCCCCGACCGGACACCGTCGACATGTCGTCCTGATTCCACGCAACTCCATCAAAAACAGCCTCCGGAAACTCGTGAAAAAAATTTCAGCGCGATCCAACTGTCTGATCTATAGATACGAATGTTTTCACTCGTTACTCTAGGGCTGTCGCTGGAATGGCCCCGACCGGACACCGTCGACATGTCGTCTCGATTCCAGGCTACTCCATCAAAAACAGCCTACGGAAACTTGAGAAAAACATTCCAGCGCGATCCAACGATCGGATCTATAGATACGGACCTTTTCACCCGTTACTCTAGGGCTGTCGGTGGAATGGCCCCGACCGGACACCGTCGACGTGTCGTCCCGTTTCCAGGCTACTCCATCAAAAACAGCCTCCAGAAACTCGTGAAAAAAATTTCAGCGCGATCCAACGATCGGATCTATACATACAGATCTTTTCACCCGTTACTCTAGGCTTGTCGGCGCAATGGCCCCGACCGGAACCGTCGACGTGTGGTCCTGATTCCACGCAACTCCATAAAAAACAGCATCCGGAAACTCGAGAAAAAAATTTCAGCGCGATCCAATTGTCTGATCTATAGATACTAATGTTTTCACCCGTTACTCTAGGGCTGTCGTTGGAATGGCCCCGACCGGACACCGTCGACGTGTCGTCCCGATTCCCGTCTACTCCATCAAAAACAGCCTCCGAAAACTCGTGAAAAAAATTTCAGCGCGATCCAACTTTCTGATCTATAGATACAGAACTTTTCACCCGTTACTCTAGGGCTGTCGGTGGAATGGCCCCGACCGGACACCGTCGACGTGTCGTCCTGATTCCACGCAACTCCATCAAAAACAGCCTCCGGAAACTCGTGAAAAAAATTTCAGCGCGATCCAACTGTCTGATCTATAGATACGGACCTTTTCACCCGTTACTCTAGGGCTGTCGGTAGAACGGCCCCGACCGGACACCGTCGACGTGTCGTCCCGATTCCAGGCTACTCCATCAAAAACAGCCTCCGGAAACTCGTGAAAAAAATTTCAGCGCGATCCAACTGTCTGATCTATAGATACTAATCTTTTCACCCGTTACTCTAGGGCTGTCAGTGGAATGGCCCCGACCGGACACCGTCGACGTGTGTCCCGATTCCAGCCTACTCCATCAAAAACAGCCTCAGGAAACTCATGGAAAAAATTTCAGCGCGATCCAACGATCGGATCTATAGATACGGACCTTTTCACCCGTTACTCTAGGGTTGTCGGCAGAATGGCCCCGACCGAACACCTACGACGTGTCGTCTCGATTCCACGCTACTCCATCAAAAACAGCCTACGGAAACTCGTGAAAAAAATTTCAGCGCGATCCAACGATCGGATCTATACATACAGATCTTTTCACCCGTTACTCTAGGGCTGTCGCTGGAATGGCCCCGACCGGACACCGTCGACATGTCGTCTCGATTCCCGGCTACTCCATCAAAAACAGCCTACGGAAACTTGAGAAAAACATTCCAGCGCGATCCAACGATCGGATCTATAGATACGGACCTTTTCACCCGTTACTCTAGGGTTGTCGGTGGAATGGCCCCGACCGGACACCGTCGACGTGTCGTCCCGTTTCCAGGCTACTCCATCAAAAACAGCATCCAGAAACTCGTGAAAAAAGTTTCAGCGCAATCCAACGGTCGGATCTATAGATACGGACCTTTTCACCCGTTACTCTAGGGCTGTCGGTAGAACGGCCCCGACCGGACACCGTCGACGTGTCGTCCTGATTCCACGCAACTCCATCAAAAACAGCCTCCGGAAACTCGTGAAAAAAATTTCAGCGCGATCCAACTGTCTGATCTATAGATACGGACCTTTTCACCCGTTACTCTAGGGCTGTCGGTAGAACGGCCCCGACCGGACACCGTCGACGTGTCGTCCCGATTCCAGGCTACTCCATCAAAAACAGCCTCCGGAAACTCGTGAAAAAAGTTTCAGCGCGATCCAACAGTCTGATCTATAGATACGGACCTTTTCACCCGTTACTCTAGGGCTGTTGGTAGAACGGCCCCGACCGGACACCGTCGACATGTCGTCCTGATTCCACGCAACTCCATCAAAAACAGCCTCCGGAAACTCGTGAAAAAAATTTCAGCGCGATCCAACTGTCTGATCTATAGATACGAATGTTTTCACTCGTTACTCTAGGGCTGTCGCTGGAATGGCCCCGACCGGACACCGTCGACATGTCGTCTCGATTCCCGGCTACTCCATCAAAAACAGCCTACGGAAACTTGAGAAAAACATTCCAGCGCGATCCAACGATCGGATCTATACATACAGATCTTTTCACCCGTTACTCTAGGGCTGTCGCTGGAATGGCCCCGACCGGACACCGTCGACATGTCGTCTCGATTCCCGGCTACTCCATCAAAAACAGCCTACGGAAACTTGAGAAAAACATTCCAGCGCGATCCAACGATCGGATCTATAGATACGGACCTTTTCACCCGTTACTCTAGGGTTGTCGGTGGAATGGCCCCGACCGGACACCGTCGACGTGTCGTCCCGTTTCCAGGCTACTCCATCAAAAACAGCCTCCAGAAACTCGTGAAAAAAATTTCAGCGCGATCCAACGATCGGATCTATACATACAGATCTTTTCACCCGTTACTCTAGGGTTGTCGGCGCAATGGCCCCGACCGGAACCGTCGACGTGTGGTCCTGATTCCACGCAACTCCATAAAAAACAGCATCCGGAAACTCGAGAAAAAAATTTCAGCGCGATCCAATTGTCTGATCTATAGATACTAATGTTTTCACCCGTTACTCTAGGGCTGTCGTTGGAATGGCCCCGACCGGACACCGTCGACGTGTCGTCCCGATTCCCGTCTACTCCATCAAAAACAGCCTCCGAAAACTCGTGAAAAAAATTTCAGCGCGATCCAACTTTCTGATCTATAGATACAGAACTTTTCACCCGTTACTCTAGGGCTGTCGGTGGAATGGCCCCGACCGGACACCGTCGACGTGTCGTCCCGTTTCCAGGCTACTCCATCAAAAACAGCCTCCGGAAACTCGTGAAAAACGTTTCAGCGCAATCCAACGGTCGGATCTATAGATACGGACCTTTTCACCCGTTACTCTAGGGCTGTCGGTAGAACGGCCCCGACCGGACACCGTCGACGTGTCGTCCTGATTCCACGCAACTCCATCAAAAACAGCCTCCGGAAACTCGTGAAAAAAATTTCAGCGCGATCCAACTGTCTGATCTATAGATACGGACCTTTTCACCCGTTACTCTAGGGCTGTCGGTAGAACGGCCCCGACCGGACACCGTCGACGTGTCGTCCCGATTCCAGGCTACTCCATCAAAAACAGCCTCCGGAAACTCGTGAAAAAAATTTCAGCGCGATCCAACTGTCTGATCTATAGATACTAATCTTTTCACCCGTTACTCTAGGGCTGTCAGTGGAATGGCCCCGACCGGACACCGTCGACGTGTGTCCCGATTCCAGCCTACTCCATCAAAAACAGCCTCAGGAAACTCATGGAAAAAATTTCAGCGCGATCCAACGATCGGATCTATAGATACGGACCTTTTCACCCGTTACTCTAGGGTTGTCGGCAGAATGGCCCCGACCGAACACCTACGACGTGTCGTCTCGATTCCACGCTACTCCATCAAAAACAGCCTACGGAAACTCGTGAAAAAAATTTCAGCGCGATCCAACGATCGGATCTATACATACAGATCTTTTCACCCGTTACTCTAGGGCTGTCGCTGGAATGGCCCCGACCGGACACCGTCGACATGTCGTCTCGATTCCCGGCTACTCCATCAAAAACAGCCTACGGAAACTTGAGAAAAACATTCCAGCGCGATCCAACGATCGGATCTATAGATACGGACCTTTTCACCCGTTACTCTAGGGTTGTCGGTGGAATGGCCCCGACCGGACACCGTCGACGTGTCGTCCCGTTTCCAGGCTACTCCATCAAAAACAGCCTCCAGAAACTCGTGAAAAAAGTTTCAGCGCAATCCAACGGTCGGATCTATAGATACGGACCTTTTCACCCGTTACTCTAGGGCTGTCGGTAGAACGGCCCCGACCGGACACCGTCGACGTGTCGTCCTGATTCCACGCAACTCCATCAAAAACAGCCTCCGGAAACTCGTGAAAAAAATTTCAGCGCGATCCAACTGTCTGATCTATAGATACGGACCTTTTCACCCGTTACTCTAGGGCTGTCGGTAGAACGGCCCCGACCGGACACCGTCGACGTGTCGTCCCGATTCCAGGCTACTCCATCAAAAACAGCCTCCGGAAACTCGTGAAAAAAGTTTCAGCGCGATCCAACAGTCTGATCTATAGATACGGACCTTTTCACCCGTTACTCTAGGGCTGTTGGTAGAACGGCCCCGACCGGACACCGTCGACATGTCGTCCTGATTCCACGCAACTCCATCAAAAACAGCCTCCGGAAACTCGTGAAAAAAATTTCAGCGCGATCCAACTGTCTGATCTATAGATACGAATGTTTTCACTCGTTACTCTAGGGCTGTCGCTGGAATGGCCCCGACCGGACACCGTCGACATGTCGTCTCGATTCCCGGCTACTCCATCAAAAACAGCCTACGGAAACTTGAGAAAAACATTCCAGCGCGATCCAACGATCGGATCTATACATACAGATCTTTTCACCCGTTACTCTAGGGCTGTCGCTGGAATGGCCCCGACCGGACACCGTCGACATGTCGTCTCGATTCCCGGCTACTCCATCAAAAACAGCCTACGGAAACTTGAGAAAAACATTCCAGCGCGATCCAACGATCGGATCTATAGATACGGACCTTTTCACCCGTTACTCTAGGGTTGTCGGTGGAATGGCCCCGACCGGACACCGTCGACGTGTCGTCCCGTTTCCAGGCTACTCCATCAAAAACAGCCTCCAGAAACTCGTGAAAAAAATTTCAGCGCGATCCAACGATCGGATCTATACATACAGATCTTTTCACCCGTTACTCTAGGGTTGTCGGCGCAATGGCCCCGACCGGAACCGTCGACGTGTGGTCCTGATTCCACGCAACTCCATAAAAAACAGCATCCGGAAACTCGAGAAAAAAATTTCAGCGCGATCCAATTGTCTGATCTATAGATACTAATGTTTTCACCCGTTACTCTAGGGCTGTCGTTGGAATGGCCCCGACCGGACACCGTCGACGTGTCGTCCCGATTCCCGTCTACTCCATCAAAAACAGCCTCCGAAAACTCGTGAAAAAAATTTCAGCGCGATCCAACTTTCTGATCTATAGATACAGAACTTTTCACCCGTTACTCTAGGGCTGTCGGTGGAATGGCCCCGACCGGACACCGTCGACGTGTCGTCCCGTTTCCAGGCTACTCCATCAAAAACAGCCTCCGGAAACTCGTGAAAAACGTTTCAGCGCAATCCAACGGTCGGATCTATAGATACGGACCTTTTCACCCGTTACTCTAGGGCTGTCGGTAGAACGGCCCCGACCGGACACCGTCGACGTGTCGTCCTGATTCCACGCAACTCCATCAAAAACAGCCTCCGGAAACTCGTGAAAAAAATTTCAGCGCGATCCAACTGTCTGATCTATAGATACGGACCTTTTCACCCGTTACTCTAGGGCTGTCGGTAGAACGGCCCCGACCGGACACCGTCGACGTGTCGTCCCGATTCCAGGCTACTCCATCAAAAACAGCCTCCGGAAACTCGTGAAAAAAATTTCAGCGCGATCCAACTGTCTGATCTATAGATACTAATCTTTTCACCCGTTACTCTAGGGCTGTCAGTGGAATGGCCCCGACCGGACACCGTCGACGTGTGTCCCGATTCCAGCCTACTCCATCAAAAACAGCCTCAGGAAACTCATGGAAAAAATTTCAGCGCGATCCAACGATCGGATCTATAGATACGGACCTTTTCACCCGTTACTCTAGGGTTGTCGGCAGAATGGCCCCGACCGAACACCTACGACGTGTCGTCTCGATTCCACGCTACTCCATCAAAAACAGCCTACGGAAACTCGTGAAAAAAATTTCAGCGCGATCCAACGATCGGATCTATACATACAGATCTTTTCACCCGTTACTCTAGGGCTGTCGCTGGAATGGCCCCGACCGGACACCGTCGACATGTCGTCTCGATTCCCGGCTACTCCATCAAAAACAGCCTACGGAAACTTGAGAAAAACATTCCAGCGCGATCCAACGATCGGATCTATAGATACGGACCTTTTCACCCGTTACTCTAGGGTTGTCGGTGGAATGGCCCCGACCGGACACCGTCGACGTGTCGTCCCGTTTCCAGGCTACTCCATCAAAAACAGCCTCCAGAAACTCGTGAAAAAAGTTTCAGCGCAATCCAACGGTCGGATCTATAGATACAGACCTTTTCACCCGTTACTCTAGGGCTGTCGGTAGAACGGCCCCGACCGGACACCGTCGACGTGTCGTCCTGATTCCACGCAACTCCATCAAAAACAGCCTCCGGAAACTCGTGAAAAAAATTTCAGCGCGATCCAACTGTCTGATCTATAGATACGGACCTTTTCACCCGTTACTCTAGGGCTGTCGGTAGAACGGCCCCGACCGGACACCGTCGACGTGTCGTCCCGATTCCAGGCTACTCCATCAAAAACAGCCTCCGGAAACTCGTGAAAAAAGTTTCAGCGCGATCCAACAGTCTGATCTATAGATACGGACCTTTTCACCCGTTACTCTAGGGCTGTTGGTAGAACGGCCCCGACCGGACACCGTCGACATGTCGTCCTGATTCCACGCAACTCCATCAAAAACAGCCTCCGGAAACTCGTGAAAAAAATTTCAGCGCGATCCAACTGTCTGATCTATAGATACGAATGTTTTCACTCGTTACTCTAGGGCTGTCGCTGGAATGGCCCCGACCGGACACCGTCGACATGTCGTCTCGATTCCCGGCTACTCCATCAAAAACAGCCTACGGAAACTTGAGAAAAACATTCCAGCGCGATCCAACGATCGGATCTATACATACAGATCTTTTCACCCGTTACTCTAGGGCTGTCGCTGGAATGGCCCCGACCGGACACCGTCGACATGTCGTCTCGATTCCCGGCTACTCCATCAAAAACAGCCTACGGAAACTTGAGAAAAACATTCCAGCGCGATCCAACGATCGGATCTATAGATACGGACCTTTTCACCCGTTACTCTAGGGTTGTCGGTGGAATGGCCCCGACCGGACACCGTCGACGTGTCGTCCCGTTTCCAGGCTACTCCATCAAAAACAGCCTCCAGAAACTCGTGAAAAAAATTTCAGCGCGATCCAACGATCGGATCTATACATACAGATCTTTTCACCCGTTACTCTAGGGTTGTCGGCGCAATGGCCCCGACCGGAACCGTCGACGTGTGGTCCTGATTCCACGCAACTCCATAAAAAACAGCATCCGGAAACTCGAGAAAAAAATTTCAGCGCGATCCAATTGTCTGATCTATAGATACTAATGTTTTCACCCGTTACTCTAGGGCTGTCGTTGGAATGGCCCCGACCGGACACCGTCGACGTGTCGTCCCGATTCCCGTCTACTCCATCAAAAACAGCCTCCGAAAACTCGTGAAAAAAATTTCAGCGCGATCCAACTTTCTGATCTATAGATACAGAACTTTTCACCCGTTACTCTAGGGCTGTCGGTGGAATGGCCCCGACCGGACACCGTCGACGTGTCGTCCCGTTTCCAGGCTACTTGATTGTGCATCAAAAGTATCATTAAGTCTTTTATTTTACATATGTATTTATTGTTTTTATTTGGGTTTTTATAATAAGTGATGTGCTTTTTAGTAATGAAGTTTCTTTTAATGTTTCGATAGGTTTTTGGAGCTTAAATGAATTATTTCAGAAAATTCAACGTCAGAATTCGGAACAAAGAATTGAAGAGAAATTTAGTTGAAGATTGAAGCAAATCTTGGTTCAAATAAGTGCTCCAAATTTGCCCAAAAAATCAATTATTTTCCAATTCTAGAAAAGAATATCATATGATCCATTTCAAGCCCAAACTTACCTTATGTTGTGTGCAAACTTCAACCATCAAACACTCAAGGTTTCAATGTCAATCTTAGCCCAAATAATAGGTACAATTGTATACTTATTTGATGTTTAAATCCAACCCCAAATCAGCCCCCAAATCAGCCTCCAAATCAGCCCAAGCACAATCCATGATCTTACATGTCCACACAACAAATAACATTTGATTTATTTTGGGCAATTAATTGATCCAAGAGGGCAAGCACATGGATGGAAAGCTGGAGGGGACATTGTGACATTATTTTGGGTCAAAAAGAAGAAAGAAACAGCTCATAAAGGAGGAAGAAAAACGTGCACCAAAGTGTTCTCCAAGCTGGCCTGATTTAATTTTCCAGAACACCTTTCGGTGTTTTGCCCATAACTGTTGACTCAGATGTCCAAATGAGATGTTCTTTAATGATCTGGAAATCTAACAGAATTGCCTATAAATATGTCTCTAATAGCCATCTCCAGGGGAGGCTTCTAAGAGGGTCGAATTGCTGTCCAAAGTTAGAGTCAGATTTGTGTCCGAATTTTTACTGAAATTCTGTTGTGTTCTTCTTTGTAGATTTCGGTTCTTTAGTTTGTAAAACTTATTATTTCAGTTTGATTCAAGTTATTTCATGTTTATTAAAGTGTTCTTATATATAATCATGGTTGGCTAATCTCTTTCTTGGATCCAAATCAAGGATGATGGTGATTGAGGTGAGTTCTTTAAGATATGAATGAATGTTAATGATTATCTTCTCATCTTCTTCATGAATGTTTTATTATTGCAAAGAAATTTTAGAAATCATTTAGGTAATGTTATAATCTTGAATTTTTATGCACAAACCTTAGTTTTGGTATAGAGATTGCTTGATTCAATGTCTTACTTAATTTGAAAGTACTTGTTCATTCTTAAGCAATAATTAATCTTCATCTTTTTAAACTGCATTGTAATATCTTCCGATCTAATATCACCATCGTTGATATTAGGTTGAGTTATCTTATATATGTTGAAGAAATCACCAATACATCACCATTAAAATTGATTTGGACCAAGACTTACTTTTTCTTGTCTTTTAAAATCTATTTACACTTTTTCATCTTTGAAAACAAATCCATCAATTATTTTCAACCAAGTTATTGTTAATTTAATTTCTCTTGAGTTTTTTTTTGTTGTTACCTAGCTTAATTTCCAGATCTAGCTCTCTGTGGATATGACCTCGATCTTACCGAGTTAATTGCTACATCGCACACTCGTGCACTTGCGAGTTAAAACAAGCCGATCACAAAAAGCGGTCAAGCAATTTTGGCGCCGTTGCCGGGGAGCTAGCAAGCAAAGGTAACAAATTTATATTTGATTATTGAAAAAAAAAAAAAAAAAAATTCATATAAATAAAAAATCAATTGGCTGGTTTTACCGCCTAAAAAAAAAAAATTTGACCTCAACTTTTTGGATATTGGACTATTAATTGTTGGATTTTGGTTGGTTCAACCATTTTTCTTTTATTGTTTATTCTAGTTAGTTTCTAATATTTATTATTTATATTATAAGGCTGGTTTTACCGCCTCTTGTTTATTTTATTTTTTGTTGTTATTTCTTTTATATTTATTGTCTAAAGTGCTTGGCCGGTTTTACCGCCTCTTGTTTATTTTATTTTTTGTTGTTATTTCTTTTATATTTATTGTTTGAAGTGCTTGGCCGGTATTACCGCCTCTTGTTTATTTTATTTTGTTGTTATTTGTTTATTTTATTTTGTTGTTATTTGTTTATTTTATTTTGTTGTTATTTATTGTTATTATTTCTTTAATATTTATTGTTTGAAGTGCTTGGCCGGTATTACCGCCTCTTTATTCATGCTTGTTATACTTATCTTTTAATGTTTATTGTTGTTAATATTGTTTATTAGTTGGAGAGTGAATTTCTTAATTTGTTGTATTTTTATTTTTGAGCCATTACTTTATCTTGTACGTTTCATTTACTTTTATTTGCAATTTTTTTTTTTTGTTTTTTTTTTGTTTTGTTTTTGTTTTTTTTTTCTCTCCTTTCCTTTCGTATTCATATAATTGTTATATTATTATTATTATTATTATTTTATCATGGCTAATGTTGAAGATGTAGAGGGTGAAGGGAGTGTTCAAGGTAATGGACCTCCACAATTTAATGATCAACCTAATTTTCGAACTCTTAGAGAGTATCTTCACCCGGCTAGACAAAGTACACCTTCGTGTATTATCTTGCCTCTTAACCAACAAGCTTTCAATTTGAAACCGGGCATGATTCAACTTCTTCCCACATTTCACGGTATGGATTCTGAAAATCCATACATACACATTAAGGACTTTGAAGAGGTATGTAATACTTTTATTGATAGAACATGCACTGAGGAAACTATTCGGCTTAAATTGTTCCCATTCTCTCTAAAGGATAAAGCCAAGCTTTGGCTAAACTCCTTACGTCCTAGGTCTATAGGTACATGGAGAGAAATGCAAGCTGAATTTTTGAAAAAATACTTCCCCACTCATAGGACGGCAGCCTTACAACGTCAAATGATGAATTTTTCTTGTAGTCCAAATGAGTCATTTCACCAAGCTTGGGAAAGGTTCAAAGACTTGTTAAATGCATGCCCCCACCATGGTTTTGAGATGTGGAGGTTAGTGAGTTTCTTCTACGACTCTCTTACCGCAGATTTTAAAAAGCTAGTGTCAACCATGTGTAATGGTGAGTTTTATGACAAAGAACCAAGTGAAGCCTTCGATTTTTTTGATCAATTGGCTGAAAACACAAAGCAATGGGAGACTTCTCTCCCACTTCATGTTGAGTCTAGAAACACCATTTCTCATTCAAGTGGGAAGTTCCAATTAAAAGAGACTGATGATCTTAATGCTAGATTAGCCTCATTGGCTAGGAAAGTAGAGTCTCTTGAGATTAAAAAAGTGCATGTCATGAGTGAACAACAAGAGGAAAGTTGTGTTGTTTGTGAGAGCAAAGGGCATAGGACAACTGAGTGTCCTACCATTCCAGCCTTCAAGGAAGTGCTATATGGCCAAACTTCTGATTCAAGTAGTGTTAGAAAGCCATTTTCAAACCAAGTAGGCAATCCCTACTCTGAGACCTATAATCCTGGATGGAGGAACCATCCAAATTTTGGATGGAGAAATGAGGGCTCTTCAGTACCTCAAACATTTCAACCTCCACCCCAACCATTTCATACTCCCACACATAACACGTACCAACCACCTCATAAGAGATCCCTAGAGGATACTCTTCAACAATTCATGCAAACACAAGGAGGAATCAACAACCAAGCTTACAAATTTCAAGACCAGACCAATAGGACCTTAGATGACATTCGAAGTCAACTAACCAAGTTGACTCAATCACTAAGCATTCAAGAGAAGGGAAAGATCCCAGCTCAACCAATGCCAAATCCTAGAGGTCAGGTACACATGAGTGAATCTTCACTTGGTGAACCTTCAAACCATGAACAAGTCCAAGCCATCACTACCCTTAGAAGTGGAAAGATTGTTGACAAAGCTATAGGTTTTGGGATTCCTAAAGGTATTGTGGAGGAGAAATCTAGGGAGAGTGAAGAGGGAATCAAAACACAAGTGACAAATGAGAGTTTGAGTGACAAAGAAGGTGAGATAAATGAGAAAGAGATGAGTGAGAAAGGAGATGATTCAAGAAAAATTGGAGTCAAAGTGAGTGATTTAGAATTTGTTCCTAGAGCACCATTTCCACAGAGGTTAGGGAAACCTAAACATGATCTTGTGAACTCGGAAATCTATGAATTGTTCAAACAAGTGAAAGTCAACATTCCACTCCTTGATGCAATTAAACAAGTCCCATCTTATGCAAAGTTCCTTAAGGACTTATGCACAGTCAAAAGGAGATTGAATGTGAAAGAAAGAGCCTTTCTAACTGAGCATGCTAGTGCCATCATCCAGTTTAAGACCCCTCCCAAATACAAAGATCCTGGTTGTCCTACCATTTCGTGCATTATTGGAAGTCATAAGATAGACCAAGCTTTGTTGGATTTAGGAGCAAGTGTGAATTTGATACCCTACACTGTTTACGAACAGTTAGGTTTAGGAGAAATCAAGCCTACTCGAATCACCCTTCAATTAGCTGATAGGTCAATCAAGATTCCTAGGGGTATTGTTGAGGATGTGTTGGTCCAAGTAGATAAATTCTACTTTCCTGTTGATTTTGTAGTGTTAGACACCGCACCTATTCAAGGTTCTAATGCTCCCATCCCAGTCATCTTAGGTAGACCTTTCCTAGCTACATCCAATGCTTTAATTAACTGTAGGAATGGGGTGATGAAATTGTCTTTTGGGAATATGACTGTGGAGATGAACATATTCAATGTCTCCAAACAAATTGGTGAACATGAGGACATTAGAGAGGTAGATTTGATCCAAACAATTTGTCAAGAACACTTTGAGAGAGAATGGGTAAAGGATCCATTGGAAAGAACTTTAATTCATGATGAAAGACTTTATTCTTTGGAATGTGTTGATGAGGAAGTAAAAGAACTCAAGACTTATCTGGATCCAATGCCTATTATGTCAATAGGTCAATGGACCCCATCGTTTGAGCCTTTGATTTCACCCCAAGTGAAAGTGGAGGCATCTCTTGTCCAACCTTATAAACCAGAAAGGAAGCCTTTACCGAGTGATCTTAAGTATGCTTTTCTAGGGGAAGATGAATCATATCCTATTGTGATTTCATCAAAACTTAGCATAGAGCAGGAACAAGAACTTTTGAGAGTGGTGAGAAAACACAAGAAAGCAATTGGGTGGACAATCACTGACTTGAAAGGAATTAGCCCTCTTTTATGTACACATAGAATATATCTTGAAGAAGAGGCTAAATCTGTGAGGCAAATGCAAAGACGATTGAACCCAAACATAAAGGAAGTAGTGAGAGGTGAAGTGCTTAAACTACTTGATGCGGGTATCATTTACCCCATTGCAAACTCAAAATGGGTTAGTCCAACCCAAGTTGTCCCAAAAAAATCTGGAGTCACTGTCGTAAAAAATGAAAATAATGAGCTAGTACCAACTAGAATCCAAACTGGATGGCGTATGTGCATTGATTATCGTAAGTTGAACATGGTGACTAGGAAGGACCATTTTCCGCTTCCATTTTTAGACCAAGTGCTTGAAAGAGTAGCCGGAAGAGCTTTCTATTGTTTTCTTGATGGATACTCAGGTTACAACCAAATTGAGATTTCTTTAGAAGACCAAGAAAAAACCACTTTCACTTGTCCTTTTGGTACCTATGCTTATAGAAAAATGCCTTTTGGCTTGTGTAATGCACCAGCCACTTTTCAAAGGTGTATGATGAGTATCTTTAGTGACATGGTGGAAAATTTTTTGGAAGTTTTCATGGATGATTTTTCAGTTTATGGGAATTCTTATGAGTTGTGTCTAATGCATTTAGAAAAAGTTCTTGAAAGATGTGAAGAGAGCAATCTTGTACTTAATTGGGAGAAGTGTCATTTTATGGTGACACATGGCATTGTCTTAGGTCACATTGTTTCTTCAAAAGGGATAGAGGTGGATAAGTCAAAAGTTGAAGTCATTCAAAAATTACCTACCCCTAGGACTGTGAAAGATGTGAGATCCTTTTTAGGACACGCTGGTTTCTATCGAAGATTCATTCATTCTTTTAGTACCATTGCCAAACCATTGTGTAACTTGTTGTCACAAGATGTCCAATTTGATTGGACATCAAAATGTCAAGAAGCTTTTGAAAAGCTTAAAGGGTTGTTGACCACTGCACCAATCATGCAAGCTCCTGATTGGTCTTTACCATTTGAACTGATGTGTGACGCTAGTGATTTTGCGGTTGGGGCTGTTTTAGGGCAAAGAAAAGATAAGAAGCCTCATGTTATTTATTATGCTAGCAAGACTTTGAATGATGCTCAATTGAATTACACTACAACCGAAAAAGAACTCTTAGCTGTGGTCTTTGCATTAGACAAGTTCAGGTCTTATTTGGTTGGATCTCTTGTTATTGTTTTCACTGATCATGCAGCATTGAAATACTTGCTCACAAAACAGGATGCCAAGCCACGTTTGATTCGATGGATCCTCCTACTCCAAGAGTTTAACCTTGAAATTCGAGATAAAAAGGGAGTAGAGAATGTAGTAGCTGATCATTTATCCCGTCTTTCAAGCTATGAGACCACAACTGATGAATCTCTAATAAATGAATTCTTTGCTGATGAAAATTTATTTTGTGCAGGTATTGTTTCCTACATTGGCTCTCCATGGTATGCTGACATAGCAAATTACCTAGCCACAAGTCAGATTCCTTCTCATTGGTCTAAAATTGATAAACAAAAATTCTTGCGCAACGTGCGTACTTTTTTTTGGGATGACCCCTACCTATTTAAATATTGCCCTGACCAAATTGTTAGGCGGTGCATCCCTGATCATGAAATTCCAAGTGTCATTAATTTTTGTCATGCATTAGCCTGTGGTGGGCATTTCTCTTCCAAGAAAACCACTGCCAAGATCTTGCAATGTGGTTTTTATTGGCCCACTATGTTCAAAGATGTCCATGCCTTCTGTGTTGCATGTGACCGATGCCAACGACTAGGTAACCTCACTAGGCGTAATATGATGCCCCTTAACCCCATTCTTGTTTTGGAAATATTTGATTGTTGGGGGATTGATTTTATGGGACCTTTTCCAAGTTCATTTGGCTACCACTTCATCCTTGTAGCTGTTGATTATGTGTCTAAATGGGTGGGGGCCATTGCATCTCGCACCAATGACCATCGAGTTGTTGTCAAATTTTTGAAAGAAAATATTTTCTCTCGTTTTGGCATGCCCCGGGCTATGATTAGTGATGGGGGAAAGCATTTTTGTAACAAGCCCGTTGGGATGTTGATGAGAAAATATGGTGTAATTCACAAGGTCAGTACCCCATATCACCCACAGACTAGTGGCCAAGCTGAGTTGGCAAATAGGGAGATCAAGAACATTTTAGAGAAAACAGTCAATCCAAACCGTAAGGATTGGTCCCTACGACTAGTTGATGCTTTGTGGGCATATCGCACTGCTTACAAGACCTCTTTAGAAATGTCTCCTTATAGGCTAGTTTATGGAAAACCTTGTCATCTCCCTGTTGAGATTGAGCATCGTGCATATTGGGCCATCCGGCAATTCAATGACAATGAAAACGAGGTTGAAAAAAATAGAAAGCTTCAATTGGATGAATTAGAGGAGCTGAGAAATGATGCATTTGAAAATGCAAAAATTTCAAAACATAAGATGAAAGCTTTGCATGATAAACATATTTTTAGAAAATCCTTTCATGTTGGTCAAAAGGTTCTCTTGTATAATTCACGATTACATCTCTTTCCTGGGAAGTTGAGGACAAAATGGATTGGTCCATTTGTGATTAAATCCATCTCTGAGCATGGTGCATTTGAGGTAGAAAATCCTAAGAATGGAAATGTTTTCAAAGTAAATGGTCATCGATTGAAACCTTATCTTGAAAACGTTGTGGCTGAAGTTGAGACATTGGATCTTGAAGATCCAATACCATTGTAGTATCAGAAGTAATGAGTTTTTATTTTTATTTTATTTTTCATTTTCATTTTTATTTTTATTTTTATTTTTATTTTCTTTCTTCCATCTCTTATATTTTCTTGTTCATGCATTAGGGACAATGCATAATTTTTAGTTGGGGGGTGTGAGGTTCTTTATTTTCAAAAAAAAAAAAAAAATCAATGTTTTCTTTTAGTTGTGATATGCAGGTTAAAAAAAAATCAAGCAAGAAGTCAGCTCATGTCCAAGTCAATCAGACATTCATCCTTGAAAACAAAAGGGGAGTAACAGTTTTCTAATCGTTATACTTTTCTTCTCTTTCTTTTTTTTATTGAGGATAATGTAAAACTTAATTTTAGATATTTGATTATGTTGAATGCTTGAGATAACTATGCTTGTTTTAAAAAAAAAAATTGCATTCGAATGAGACTTGTTTAGGATCAACATTACATTTTTGGATTTATTATTGTGTTGAACATTGCATGCTTTAATTTGGGATAGATAATATCTTATAAAGCAAGATATAGCATACTTTTTTTAAAAGATTATTGAAGTACATCTTTCCTTGTAAAAGTTGTGTGAGTTGTGCGATTATGCATGAAAGATGAGTGTGATGCTTTACTTGTGATTATCCCTTTTGATCTAGTCCTAAACAAGGTTTAAGTAAATAAAGTAATAATTATTACACAAATAAATAAATAAATGTGTACAAAGTTCTATCTACTCCAATGTTTTGAGTTGCTCAGTAACTAGGGGTATTCATCACAAATGTTTATCTTTACGTCAAAAGGCAGCTTGAAATATGAGTATGCAAAAGCACTTTAAGTTTGTGACTTTGTGAGTAACCGGGTGCATTCATCACAAATGTTTGTATTCGCGTCAAAAGGGAAGTGATCACTTAAAGAAAAAGAATAAATAATATCTTCAAAAAAAAAAAAAGAAAAAAAAAAAAGGAAAAAATATATATATATATTTCTTTAGTTTGCTACCTTGTTTGTAGTAGTGAAAAGGGAAGATTACAAGTTGAGTTTTCGCGTGAATCAATTATGTTGGTTGCATGATAAATACGATTGAATTTGGAATTTTGTATGGATGTTTGACTTAGAGAATGTGAGTATGCTTATTTTTCTTTATTTGCTATTGTGTGCACCAAGTTAAAGATACCAATGTTTGCATGATAGGTCCTTTAAGTGTGATGAGTCGAGCCTAATTATGTTATTATTATTGTTTTTATTTTAAAGGTTTTATGTTTTGTTTTGCTTGAGGACTAGCAAAATCTAAGTTCGGGGGTGTGATTGTGCATCAAAAGTATCATTAAGTCTTTTATTTTACATATGTATTTATTGTTTTTATTTGGGTTTTTATAATAAGTGATGTGCTTTTTAGTAATGAAGTTTCTTTTAATGTTTCGATAGGTTTTTGGAGCTTAAATGAATTATTTCAGAAAATTCAACGTCAGAATTCGGAACAAAGAATTGAAGAGAAATTTAGTTGAAGATTGAAGCAAATCTTGGTTCAAATAAGTGCTCCAAATTTGCCCAAAAAATCAATTATTTTCCAATTCTAGAAAAGAATATCATATGATCCATTTCAAGCCCAAACTTACCTTATGTTGTGTGCAAACTTCAACCATCAAACACTCAAGGTTTCAATGTCAATCTTAGCCCAAATAATAGGTACAATTGTATACTTATTTGATGTTTAAATCCAACCCCAAATCAGCCCCCAAATCAGCCTCCAAATCAGCCCAAGCACAATCCATGATCTTACATGTCCACACAACAAATAACATTTGATTTATTTTGGGCAATTAATTGATCCAAGAGGGCAAGCACATGGATGGAAAGCTGGAGGGGACATTGTGACATTATTTTGGGTCAAAAAGAAGAAAGAAACAGCTCATAAAGGAGGAAGAAAAACGTGCACCAAAGTGTTCTCCAAGCTGGCCTGATTTAATTTTCCAGAACACCTTTCGGTGTTTTGCCCATAACTGTTGACTCAGATGTCCAAATGAGATGTTCTTTAATGATCTGGAAATCTAACAGAATTGCCTATAAATATGTCTCTAATAGCCATCTCCAGGGGAGGCTTCTAAGAGGGTCGAATTGCTGTCCAAAGTTAGAGTCAGATTTGTGTCCGAATTTTTACTGAAATTCTGTTGTGTTCTTCTTTGTAGATTTCGGTTCTTTAGTTTGTAAAACTTATTATTTCAGTTTGATTCAAGTTATTTCATGTTTATTAAAGTGTTCTTATATATAATCATGGTTGGCTAATCTCTTTCTTGGATCCAAATCAAGGATGATGGTGATTGAGGTGAGTTCTTTAAGATATGAATGAATGTTAATGATTATCTTCTCATCTTCTTCATGAATGTTTTATTATTGCAAAGAAATTTTAGAAATCATTTAGGTAATGTTATAATCTTGAATTTTTATGCACAAACCTTAGTTTTGGTATAGAGATTGCTTGATTCAATGTCTTACTTAATTTGAAAGTACTTGTTCATTCTTAAGCAATAATTAATCTTCATCTTTTTAAACTGCATTGTAATATCTTCCGATCTAATATCACCATCGTTGATATTAGGTTGAGTTATCTTATATATGTTGAAGAAATCACCAATACATCACCATTAAAATTGATTTGGACCAAGACTTACTTTTTCTTGTCTTTTAAAATCTATTTACACTTTTTCATCTTTGAAAACAAATCCATCAATTATTTTCAACCAAGTTATTGTTAATTTAATTTCTCTTGAGTTTTTTTTTGTTGTTACCTAGCTTAATTTCCAGATCTAGCTCTCTGTGGATATGACCTCGATCTTACCGAGTTAATTGCTACATCGCACACTCGTGCACTTGCGAGTTAAAACAAGCCGATCACAAAAAGCGGTCAAGCACTACTCCATCAAAAACAGCCTCCGGAAACTCGTGAAAAACGTTTCAGCGCAATCCAACGGTCGGATCTATAGATACGGACCTTTTCACCCGTTACTCTAGGGCTGTCGGTAGAACGGCCCCGACCGGACACCGTCGACGTGTCGTCCTGATTCCACGCAACTCCATCAAAAACAGCCTCCGGAAACTCGTGAAAAAAATTTCAGCGCGATCCAACTGTCTGATCTATAGATACGGACCTTTTCACCCGTTACTCTAGGGCTGTCGGTAGAACGGCCCCGACCGGACACCGTCGACGTGTCGTCCCGATTCCAGGCTACTCCATCAAAAACAGCCTCCGGAAACTCGTGAAAAAAATTTCAGCGCGATCCAACTGTCTGATCTATAGATACTAATCTTTTCACCCGTTACTCTAGGGCTGTCAGTGGAATGGCCCCGACCGGACACCGTCGACGTGTGTCCCGATTCCAGCCTACTCCATCAAAAACAGCCTCAGGAAACTCATGGAAAAAATTTCAGCGCGATCCAACGATCGGATCTATAGATACGGACCTTTTCACCCGTTACTCTAGGGTTGTCGGCAGAATGGCCCCGACCGAACACCTACGACGTGTCGTCTCGATTCCACGCTACTCCATCAAAAACAGCCTACGGAAACTCGTGAAAAAAATTTCAGCGCGATCCAACGATCGGATCTATACATACAGATCTTTTCACCCGTTACTCTAGGGCTGTCGCTGGAATGGCCCCGACCGGACACCGTCGACATGTCGTCTCGATTCCCGGCTACTCCATCAAAAACAGCCTACGGAAACTTGAGAAAAACATTCCAGCGCGATCCAACGATCGGATCTATAGATACGGACCTTTTCACCCGTTACTCTAGGGTTGTCGGTGGAATGGCCCCGACCGGACACCGTCGACGTGTCGTCCCGTTTCCAGGCTACTCCATCAAAAACAGCTTCCAGAAACTCGTGAAAAAAGTTTCAGCGCAATCCAACGGTCGGATCTATAGATACGGACCTTTTCACCCGTTACTCTAGGGCTGTCGGTAGAACGGCCCCGACCGGACACCGTCGACGTGTCGTCCTGATTCCACGCAACTCCATCAAAAACAGCATCCGGAAACTCGAGAAAAAAATTTCAGCGCGATCCAATTGTCTGATCTATAGATACTAATGTTTTCACCCGTTACTCTAGGGCTGTCGTTGGAATGGCCCCGACCGGACACCGTCGACGTGTCGTCCCGATTCCCGTCTACTCCATCAAAAACAGCCTCCGAAAACTCGTGAAAAAAATTTCAGCGCGATCCAACTTTCTGATCTATAGATACAGAACTTTTCACCCGTTACTCTAGGGCTGTCGGTGGAATGGCCCCGACCGGACACCGTCGACGTGTCGTCCCGTTTCCAGGCTACTCCATCAAAAACAGCTTCCAGAAACTCGTGAAAAAAGTTTCAGCGCAATCCAACGGTCGGATCTATAGATACGGACCTTTTCACCCGTTACTCTAGGGCTGTCGGTAGAACGGCCCCGACCGGACACCGTCGACGTGTCGTCCTGATTCCACGCAACTCCATCAAAAACAGCCTCCGGAAACTCGTGAAAAAAATTTCAGCGCGATCCAACTGTCTGATCTATAGATACGGACCTTTTCACCCGTTACTCTAGGGCTGTCGGTAGAACGGCCCCGACCGGACACCGTCGACGTGTCGTCCCGATTCCAGGCTACTCCATCAAAAACAGCCTCCGGAAACTCGTGAAAAAAATTTCAGCGCGATCCAACTGTCTGATCTATAGATACTAATCTTTTCACCCGTTACTCTAGGGCTGTCAGTGGAATGGCCCCGACCGGACACCGTCGACGTGTGTCCCGATTCCAGCCTACTCCATCAAAAACAGCCTCAGGAAACTCATGGAAAAAATTTCAGCGCGATCCAACGATCGGATCTATAGATACGGACCTTTTCACCCGTTACTCTAGGGTTGTCGGCAGAATGGCCCCGACCGAACACCTACGACGTGTCGTCTCGATTCCACGCTACTCCATCAAAAACAGCCTACGGAAACTCGTGAAAAAAATTTCAGCGCGATCCAACGATCGGATCTATACATACAGATCTTTTCACCCGTTACTCTAGGGCTGTCGCTGGAATGGCCCCGACCGGACACCGTCGACATGTCGTCTCGATTCCCGGCTACTCCATCAAAAACAGCCTACGGAAACTTGAGAAAAACATTCCAGCGCGATCCAACGATCGGATCTATAGATACGGACCTTTTCACCCGTTACTCTAGGGTTGTCGGTGGAATGGCCCCGACCGGACACCGTCGACGTGTCGTCCCGTTTCCAGGCTACTCCATCAAAAACAGCTTCCAGAAACTCATGAAAAAAGTTTCAGCGCAATCCAACGGTCGGATCTATAGATACGGACCTTTTCACCCGTTACTCTAGGGCTGTCGGTAGAACGGCCCCGACCGGACACCGTCGACGTGTCGTCCTGATTCCACGCAACTCCATCAAAAACAGCCTCCGGAAACTCGTGAAAAAAATTTCAGCGCGATCCAACTGTCTGATCTATAGATACGGACCTTTTCACCCGTTACTCTAGGGCTGTCGGTAGAACGGCCCCGACCGGACACCGTCGACGTGTCGTCCCGATTCCAGGCTACTCCATCAAAAACAGCCTCCGGAAACTCGTGAAAAAAGTTTCAGCGCGATCCAACAGTCTGATCTATAGATACGGACCTTTTCACCCGTTACTCTAGGGCTGTTGGTAGAACGGCCCCGACCGGACACCGTCGACATGTCGTCCTGATTCCACGCAACTCCATCAAAAACAGCCTCCGGAAACTCGTGAAAAAAATTTCAGCGCGATCCAACTGTCTGATCTATAGATACGAATGTTTTCACTCGTTACTCTAGGGCTGTCGCTGGAATGGCCCCGACCGGACACCGTCGACATGTCGTCTCGATTCCAGGCTACTCCATCAAAAACAGCCTACGGAACCTTGAGAAAAACATTCCAGCGCGATCCAACGATCGGATCTATAGATACGGACCTTTTCACCCGTTACTCTAAGGTTGTCGGTGCAATGGCCCCGACCGGACACCGTCGACGTGTCGTCCTGATTCCACGCAACTCCATCAAAAACAGCCTCCGGAAACTCGTGAAAAAAATTTCAGCGCGATCCAACTGTCTGATCTATAGATACTAATCTTTTCACCCGTTACTCTAGGGCTGTCAGTGGAATGACCCCGACCGGACACCGTCGACGTGTGTCCCGATTCCAGCCTACTCCATCAAAAACAGCCTCAGGAAACTCATGGAAAAAATTTCAGCGCGATCCAACGATCGGATCTATAGATACGGACCTTTTCACCCGTTACTCTAGGGTTGTCGGCAGAATGGCCCCGACCGAACACCGGCGACGTGTCGTCTCGATTCCACGCTACTCCATCAAAAACAGCCTACGGAAACTGGTGAAAAAAATTTCAGCGCGATCCAACGATCGGATCTATACATACAGATCTTTTCACCCGTTACTCTAGGGCTGTCGCTGGAATGGCCCCGACCGGACACCGTCGACATGTCGTCTCGATTCCCGGCTACTCCATCAAAAACAGCCTACGGAAACTTGAGAAAAACATTCCAGCGCGATCCAACGATCGGATCTATAGATACGGACCTTTTCACCCGTTACTCTAGGGTTGTCGGTGGAATGGCCCCGACCGGACACCGTCGACGTGTCGTCCCGTTTCCAGGCTACTCCATCAAAAACAGCTTCCAGAAACTCGTGAAAAAAGTTTCAGCGCAATCCAACGGTCGGATCTATAGATACGGACCTTTTCACCCGTTACTCTAGGGCTGTCGGTAGAACGGCCCCGACCGGACACCGTCGACGTGTCGTCCTGATTCCACGCAACTCCATCAAAAACAGCCTCCGGAAACTCGTGAAAAAAATTTCAGCGCGATCCAACTGTCTGATCTATAGATACGGACCTTTTCACCCGTTACTCTAGGGCTGTCGGTAGAACGGCCCCGACCGGACACCGTCGACGTGTCGTCCCGATTCCAGGCTACTCCATCAAAAACAGCCTCCGGAAACTCGTGAAAAAAGTTTCAGCGCGATCCAACAGTCTGATCTATAGATACGGACCTTTTCACCCGTTACTCTAGGGCTGTTGGTAGAACGGCCCCGACCGGACACCGTCGACATGTCGTCCTGATTCCACGCAACTCCATCAAAAACAGCCTCCGGAAACTCGTGAAAAAAATTTCAGCGCGATCCAACTGTCTGATCTATAGATACGAATGTTTTCACTCGTTACTCTAGGGCTGTCGCTGGAATGGCCCCGACCGGACACCGTCGACATGTCGTCTCGATTCCAGGCTACTCCATCAAAAACAGCCTACGGAACCTTGAGAAAAACATTCCAGCGCGATCCAACGATCGGATCTATAGATACGGACCTTTTCACCCGTTACTCTAGGGTTGTCGGTGGAATGGCCCCGACCGGACACCGTCGACGTGTCGTCCCGTTTCCAGGCTACTCCATCAAAAACAGCTTCCAGAAACTCGTGAAAAAAGTTTCAGCGCAATCCAACGGTCGGATCTATAGATACGGACCTTTTCACCCGTTACTCTAGGGCTGTCGGTAGAACGGCCCCGACCGGACACCGTCGACGTGTCGTCCTGATTCCACGCAACTCCATCAAAAACAGCCTCCGGAAACTCGTGAAAAAAATTTCAGCGCGATCCAACTGTCTGATCTATAGATACGGACCTTTTCACCCGTTACTCTAGGGCTGTCGGTAGAACGGCCCCGACCGGACACCGTCGACGTGTCGTCCCGATTCCAGGCTACTCCATCAAAAACAGCCTCCGGAAACTCGTGAAAAAAGTTTCAGCGCGATCCAACAGTCTGATCTATAGATACGGACCTTTTCACCCGTTACTCTAGGGCTGTTGGTAGAACGGCCCCGACCGGACACCGTCGACATGTCGTCCTGATTCCACGCAACTCCATCAAAAACAGCCTCCGGAAACTCGTGAAAAAAATTTCAGCGCGATCCAACTGTCTGATCTATAGATACGAATGTTTTCACTCGTTACTCTAGGGCTGTCGCTGGAATGGCCCCGACCGGACACCGTCGACATGTCGTCTCGATTCCAGGCTACTCCATCAAAAACAGCCTACGGAACCTTGAGAAAAACATTCCAGCGCGATCCAACGATCGGATCTATAGATACGGACCTTTTCACCCGTTACTCTAAGGTTGTCGGTGCAATGGCCCCGACCGGACACCGTCGACGTGTCGTCCTGATTCCACGCAACTCCATCAAAAACAGCCTCCGGAAACTCGTGAAAAAAATTTCAGCGCGATCCAACTGTCTGATCTATAGATACTAATCTTTTCACCCGTTACTCTAGGGCTGTCAGTGGAATGACCCCGACCGGACACCGTCGACGTGTGTCCCGATTCCAGCCTACTCCATCAAAAACAGCCTCAGGAAACTCATGGAAAAAATTTCAGCGCGATCCAACGATCGGATCTATAGATACGGACCTTTTCACCCGTTACTCTAGGGCTGTCGGCAGAATGGCCCCGACCGAACACCGGCGACGTGTCGTCTCGATTCCACGCTACTCCATCAAAAACAGCCTACGGAAACTGGTGAAAAAAATTTCAGCGCGATCCAACGATCGGATCTATACATACAGATCTTTTCACCCGTTACTCTAGGGCTGTCGCTGGAATGGCCCCGACCGGACACCGTCGACATGTCGTCTCGATTCCCGGCTACTCCATCAAAAACAGCCTACGGAAACTTGAGAAAAACATTCCAGCGCGATCCAACGATCGGATCTATAGATACGGACCTTTTCACCCGTTACTCTAGGGTTGTCGGTGGAATGGCCCCGACCGGACACCGTCGACGTGTCGTCCCGTTTCCAGGCAACTCCATCAAAAACAGCCTCCAGAAACTCGTGAAAAAAGTTTCAGCGCAATCCAACGGTCGGATCTATAGATACGGACCTTTTCACCCGTTACTCTAGGGCTGTCGGTAGAACGGCCCCGACCGGACACCGTCGACGTGTCGTCCTGATTCCACGCAACTCCATCAAAAACAGCCTCCGGAAACTCGTGAAAAAAATTTCAGCGCGATCCAACTGTCTGATCTATAGATACGGACCTTTTCACTCGTTACTCTAGGGCTGTCGGTGGAATGGCCCCGACCGAACACCGGCGACGTGTCGTCTCGATTCCACGCTACTCCATCAAAAACAGCCTCCGAAAACTCGTGAAAAAAATTTTAGCGCGATCCAACGATCGGATCTATACATACAGATCTTTTCACCCGTTACTCTAGGGCTGTCGCTGGAATGGCCCCGACCGGACACCGTCGACATGTCGTCTCGATTCCAGGCTACTCCATCAAAAACAGCCTACGGAAACTTGAGAAAAACATTCCAGCGCGATCCAACGATCGGATCTATAGATACGGACCTTTTCACCCGTTACTCTAGGGCTGTCGGTGGAATGGCCCCGACCGGACACCGTCGACGTGTCGTCCCGTTTCCAGGCTACTCCATCAAAAACAGCCTCCGGAAACTCGTGAAAAAAGTTTCAGCGCGATCCAACGGTCGGATCGATAGATACGGACCTTTTCACTCGTTACTCTAGGGCTGTCGGTAGAACGGCCCCGACCGGACACCGTCGACGTGTCGTCCTGATTCCACGCAACTCCATCAAAAACAGCCTCCGGAAACTCGTGAAAAAAATTTCAGCGCGATCCAACTGTCTGATCTATATATACGAATGTTTTCACTCGTTACTCTAGGGCTGTCGGTGAAATGGCCCCGACCGGACACCGTCGACGTGTCATCCCGATTCCAGGCTACTCCATCAAAAACAGCCTCCGGAAACTCGTGAAAAAAGTTTCAGCGCGATCCAACGGTCAGATCTATAGATACGGACCTTTTCACCCGTTACACTAGGGCTGTCGGTAGAACGACCCCGACCGGACACCGTCGACGTGTCATCCTGATTCCACGCAACTCCATCAAAAACAGCCTCCGGAAACTCGTGAAAAAAATTTCAGCGCGATCCAACTGTGTGATCTATAGATACGAATGTTTTCACTCGTTACTCTAGGGCTGTCGGTGGAATGGCCCCGACCGGACACCGTCGACGTGTCGTCCCGATTCCAGGCTACTCCATCAGAAACAGCCTCCGGAAACTCGTGAAAAAAGTTTCAGCGCGATCCAACGTTCGGATCTATAGATACGGACCTTTTCACCCGTTACTCTAGGGCTGGCGGTAGAACGGCCCCGACCGGACACCGTCGACGTGTCGTCCTGATTCCACGCAACTCCATCAAAAACAGCCTCCGGAAACTCGTGAAAAAAATTTCAGCGCGATCCAACTGTCTGATCTATAGATACGAATGTTTTCACTCGTTACTCTAGGGCTGTCGCTGGAATGGCCCCGACCGGACACCGTCGACATGTCGTCTCGATTCCAGGCTACTCCATCAAAAACAGCCTACGGAAACTTGAGAAAAACATTACAGCGCGATCCAACGATCGGATCTATAGATACGGACCTTTTCACCCGTTACTCTAGGGCTGTCGGTGCAAGGGCCCCGACCGGACACCGTCGACGTGTCGTCCTGATTCCACGCAACTGCATCCAAAACAACCTCCGGAAACTCGTGAAAAAAATTTCAGCGCGATCCAACGATCGGATCTATACATACAGATCTTTTCACCCGTTACTCTAGGGCTGTCGGCGCAATGGCCCCGACCGGAACCGTCGACGTGTGGTCCTGATTCCACGCAACTCCATTAAAAACAGCATCCGGAAACTCGAGAAAAAAATTTCAGCGCGATCCAATTGTCTGATCTATAGATACTAATGTTTTCACCCGTTACTCTAGGGCTGTCGTTGGAATGGCCCCGACCGGACACCGTCGACGTGTCGTCCCGATTCCCGTCTACTCCATCAAAAACAGCCTCCGAAAACTCGTGAAAAAAATTTCAGCGCGATCCAACTTTCTGATATATAGATACGGAACTTTTCACCCGTTACTCTAGGGCTATCGGTGGAATGGCCCCGACCGGACATCGTCGACGTGTCGTCCCGTTTCCAGGCTACTCCATCAAAAACAGCCTCCGGAAACTCGTGAAAAAAGTTTCAGCGCAATCCAACGGTCGGATCTATAGATACGGACCTTTTCACCCGTTACTCTAGGGCTGTCGGTAGAACGGCCCCGACCGGACACCGTCGACGTGTCGTCCTGATTCCACGCAACTCCATTAAAAACAGCCTCCGGAAACTCGTGAAAAAAATTTCAGCGCGATCCAACTGTCTGATCTATAGATACGGACCTTTTCACTCGTTACTCTAGGGCTGTCGGTGAAATGGCCCCGACCGGACACCGTCGACGTGTCGTCCCGATTCCAGGCTACTCCATCAAAAACAGCCTCCGGAAACTTGAGAAAAACATACCAGCGCGATCCAACGATCGGATCTATAGATACGGACCTTTTCACCCGTTACTCTAGGGCTGTCGGTGCAATGGCCCCGACCGGACACCGTCGACGTGTCGTCCTGATTCCACGCAACTCCATCAAAAACAGCCTCCGGAAACTCGTGAAAAAAATTTCAGCGCGATCCAATTGTCTGATCTATAGATACTAATGTTTTCACCCGTTACTCTAGGGCTGTCAGTGGAATGGCCCCGACCGGACACCGTCGACGTGTGTCCCGATTCCAGCCTACTCCATCAAAAACAGCCTCAGGAAACTCATGGAAAAAATTTCAGCGCGATCCAACGATCGGATCTATAGATACAGACCTTTTCACCCGTTACTCTAGGGATGTCGGCAGAATGGCCCCGACCGAACACCGGCGACGTGTCGTCTCGATTCCACGCTACTCCATCAAAAACAGCCTCCGAAAACTCGTGAAAAAAATTTTAGCGCGATCCAACGATCGGATCTATACATACAGATCTTTTCACCCGTTACTCTAGGGCTGTCGCTGGAATGGCCCCGACCGGACACCGTCGACATGTCGTCTCGATTCCAGGCTACTCCATCAAAAACAGCCTACGGAAACTTGAGAAAAACATTCCAGCGCGATCCAACGATCGGATCTATAGATACGGACCTTTTCACCCGTTACTCTAGGGCTGTCGGTGGAATGGCCCCGACCGGACACCGTCGACGTGTCGTCCCGTTTCCAGGCTACTCCATCAAAAACAGCCTCCGGAAACTCGTGAAAAAAGTTTCAGCGCGATCCAACGGTCGGATCGATAGATACGGACCTTTTCACCCGTTACTCTAGGGCTGTCGGTAGAACGGCCCCGACCGGACACCGTCGACGTGTCGTCCTGATTCCACGCAACTCCATCAAAAACAGCCTCCGGAAACTCGTGAAAAAAATTTCAGCGCGATCCAACTGTCTGATCTATATATACGAATGTTTTCACTCGTTACTCTAGGGCTGTCGGTGAAATGGCCCCGACCGGACACCGTCGACGTGTCGTCCCGATTCCAGGCTACTCCATCAAAAACAGCCTCCGGAAACTCGTGAAAAAAGTTTCAGCGCGATCCAACGGTCAGATCTATAGATACGGACCTTTTCACCCGTTACACTAGGGCTGTCGGTAGAACGACCCCGACCGGACACCGTCGACGTGTCGTCCTGATTCCACGCAACTCCATCAAAAACACCCTCCGGAAACTCGTGAAAAAAATTTCAGCGCGATCCAACTGTGTGATCTATAGATACGAATGTTTTCACTCGTTACTCTAGGGCTGTCGGTGGAATGGCCCCGACCGGACACCGTCGACGTGTCGTCCTGATTCCACGCAACTCCATCAAAAACAGCCTCCGGAAACTCGTGAAAAAAATTTCAGCGCGATCCAACTGTTTGATCTATAGATACGGACCTTTTCACTCGTTACTCTAGGGCTGTCGGTAGAACGGCCCCGACCGGACACCGTCGACGTGTCGTCCCGATTCCAGGCTACTCCATCAGAAACAGCCTCCGGAAACTCGTGAAAAACGTTTCAGCGCGATCCAACGGTCGGATCTATAGATACGGACCTTTTCACCCATTACTCTAGGGCTGGCGGTAGAACGGCCCCGACCGGACACCGTCGACGTGTCATCCTGATTCCACACAACTCCATCAAAAACAGCCTCCGGAAACTCATGAAAAAAATTTCAGCGCGATCCAACTGTCTGATCTATAGATACGGACCTTTTCACCCGTTACTCGAGGGCTGTCGGTGGAATGGCCCTGACCGGACACCGTCGACGTGTCGTCCCGATTCCAGGCTACTCCATCAAAAACAGCCTCCGGAAACTCGTGAAAAAAGTTTCAGCGCGATCCAACGGTCAGATCTATAGATACGGACCTTTTCACCCGTTACACTAGGGCTGTCGGTAGAACGACCCCGACCGGACACCGTCGACGTGTCGTCCTGATTCCACGCAACTCCATCAAAAACACCCTCCGGAAACTCGTGAAAAAAATTTCAGCGCGATCCAACTGTGTGATCTATAGATACGAATGTTTTCACTCGTTACTCTAGGGCTGTCGGTGGAATGGACCCGACCGGACACCGTCGACATGTCGTCTCGATTCCGGGCTACTCCATCGAAAACAGCCTACGGAAACTTGAGAAAAACATTCCAGCGCGATCCAACGATCGGATCTATAGATACGGACCTTTTCACCCGTTACTCTAGGGCTGTCGGTGGAATGGCCCCGACCGGACACCGTCGACGTGTCGTCCCGTTTCCAGGCTACTCCATCAGAAACAGCCTCCGGAAACTCGTGAAAAAAGTTTCAGCGCGATCCAACGGTCGGATCGATAGATACGGACCTTTTCACCCGTTACTCTAGGGTTGTCGGTAGAACGGCCCCGACCGGACACCGTCGACGTGTCGTCCTGATTCCACGCAACTCCATCAAAAACAGCCTCCGAAAACTCGTGAAAAAAATTTCAGCGCGATCCAACTGTCTGATCTATAGATACGGACCTTTTCACCCGTTACTCGAGGGCTGTCGGTGGAATGGCCCTGACCGGACACCGTCGACGTGTCGTCCCGATTCCAGGCTACTCCATCAAAAACAGCCTCCGGAAACTCGTGAAAAAAGTTTCAGCGCGATCCAACGGTCGGATCTATAGATACGGACCTTTTCACCCGTTACACTAGGGCTGTTGGTAGAACGGCCCCGACCGGACACCGTCGACGTGTCGTCCTGATTCCACGCAACTCCATCAAAAACAGCCTCCAGAAACTCGTGAAAAAATTTCAGCGCGATCCAACTGTCTGATCTATAGATACTAATGTTTTCAGCCGTTACTCCAGGGCTGTCGGTGGAATGGCCACGACCGGACACCGTCGACGTGTCGTCTCGATTCCACGCTACTCCATCAAAAACAGCCTACGGAAACTCGTGAAAAAAATTTCAGCGCGATCCAACTGTCTGATCTATAGATACGAATGTTTTCACTTGTTACTCTAGGGCTGTCGGTGGAATGGCCCCGACCGGACACCGTCGACGTGTCGTCCCGATTCCGAGCTACTCCATCAAAAACAGCCTCCGGAAACTCGTGAAAAAAGTTTCAGCGCGATCCAACTGTCTGATCTATAGATACGGACCTTTTCACCCGTTACTCTAGGGCTGTCGGTAGAACGGCCCCGACCGGACACCGTCGACGTGTCGTCCTGATTCCACGCAACTCCATCAAAAACAGCCTCCGGAAACTCGTGAAAAAAATTTCAGCGCGATCCAACTGTCTGATCTATAGATACGAATGTTTTCACTCGTTACTCTAGGGCTGTCGGCGGAAGGGCCCCGACCGGACACCGTCGACGTGTCGTCCCGATTCCACGCAACTCCATGAAAAACAGCCTCCGGAAACTCGTGAAAAAAATTTCAGCACGATCCAACTGTCTGATCTATAGATACGACTGTTTTCACTCGTTACTCTAGGGCTGTCGCTGGAATGGCCCCGACCGGACACCGTCGACGTGTCATCCCGAATCCAGGCTACTCCATCAAAAACAGCCTCCGAAAACTCGTGAAAAAAATTTCAGCGCGATCCAACTGTCTGATCTATAGATACGGACCTTTTCACCCGTTACTCTAGTGCTGTCGGCAGAATGGCCCCGACCGGACACCGTCGACGTGTCGTCTCGATTCCACGCTACTCCATCAAAAACAGCCTACGGAAACTCGTGAAAAAAATTTCAGCGCGATCCAACGATCGGATCTATACATACAGATCTTTTCACCCGTTACTCTAGGGCTGTCGCTGGAATGGCCCCGACCGGACACCGTCGACATGTCGTCTCGATTCCAGGCTACTCCATCAAAAACAGCCTACGGAAACTTGAGAAAAACATTCCATTGCGATCCAACGATCGGATCTATAGATACGGACCTTTTCACCCGTTACTCTAGGGCTGTCGGTGGAATGGCCCCGACCGGACACCGTCGACGTGTCGTCCAGTTTCCAGGCTACTCCATCAAAAACAGCCTCCGGAAACTCGTGAAAAAAGTTTCAGCGCGATCCAACGGTCGGATCGATAGATACGGACCTTTTCACCCGTTACTCTAGGGCTGTCGGTAGAACGGCCCCGACCGGACACCGTCGACGTGTCGTCCTGATTCCACGCAACTCCATCAAAAACAGCCTCCGGAAACTCGTGAAAAAAATTTCAGCGCGATCCAACTGTCTGATCTATATATACGAATGTTTTCACTCGTTACTCTAGGGCTGTCGGTGAAATGGCCCCGACCGGACACCGTCGACGTGTCATCCCGATTCCAGGCTACTCCATCAAAAACAGCCTCCGGAAACTCGTGAAAAAAGTTTCAGCGCGATCCAACGGTCAGATCTATAGATACGGACCTTTTCACCCGTTACACTAGGGCTGTCGGTAGAACGACCCCGACCGGACACCGTCGACGTGTCATCCTGATTCCACGCAACTCCATCAAAAACAGCCTCCGGAAAGTCGTGAAAAAAATTTCAGCGCGATCCAACTGTGTGATCTATAGATACGAATGTTTTCACTCGTTACTCTAGGGCTGTCGGTGGAATGGCCCCGACCGGACACCGTCGACGTGTCGTCCCGATTCCAGGCTACTCCATCAGAAACAGCCTCCGGAAACTCGTGAAAAAAGTTTCAGCGCGATCCAACGTTCGGATCTATAGATACGGACCTTTTCACCCGTTACTCTAGGGCTGGCGGTAGAACGGCCCCGACCGGACACCGTCGACGTGTCGTCCTGATTCCACGCAACTCCATCAAAAACAGCCTCCGGAAACTCGTGAAAAAAATTTCAGCGCGATCCAACTGTCTGATCTATAGATACGGACCTTTTCACCCGTTACTCTAGGGTTGTCGGTAGAACGGCCCCGACCGGACACCGTCGACGTGTCGTCCCGATTCCAGGCTACTCCATCAAAAACAGCCTCTGGAAACTCGTGAAAAAAGTTTCAGCACGATCCAACTGTCTGATCTATAGATACGGACCTTTTCACCCGTTACTCTAGGGCTGTCGGTAGAACGGCCCCGACCGGACACCGTCGACGTGTCGTCCTGATTCCACGCAACTCCATCAAAAACAGCCTCCGGAAACTCGTGAAAAAAATTTCAGCGCGATCCAACTGTCTGATCTATAGATACGGACCTTTTCACTCGTTACTCTAGGGCTGTCGGTGAAATGGCCCCGACCGGACACCGTCGACGTGTCGTCCCGATTCCAGGCTACTCCATCAAAAACAGCCTCCGGAAACTTGAGAAAAACATACCAGCGCGATCCAACGATCGGATCTATAGATACGGACCTTTTCACCCGTTACTCTAGGGCTGTCGGTGCAATGGCCCCGACCGGACACCGTCGACGTGTCGTCCTGATTCCACGCAACTCCATCAAAAACAGCCTCCGGAAACTCGTGAAAAAAATTTCAGCGCGATCCAATTGTCTGATCTATAGATACTAATGTTTTCACCCGTTACTCTAGGGCTGTCAGTGGAATGGCCCCGACCGGACACCGTCGACGTGTGTCCCGATTCCAGCCTACTCCATCAAAAACAGCCTCAGGAAACTCATGGAAAAAATTTCAGCGCGATCCAACGATCGGATCTATAGATACAGACCTTTTCACCCGTTACTTTAGGGATGTCGGCAGAATGGCCCCGACCGAACACCGGCGACGTGTCGTCTCGATTCCACGCTACTCCATCAAAAACAGCCTCCGGAAACTCGTGAAAAAAATTTTAGCGCGATCCAACGATCGGATCTATACATACAGATCTTTTCACCCGTTACTCTAGGGCTGTCGCTGGAATGGCCCCGACCGGACACCGTCGACATGTCGTCTCGATTCCAGGCTACTCCATCAAAAACAGCCTACGGAAACTTGAGAAAAACATTCCAGCGCGATCCAACGATCGGATCTATAGATACGGACCTTTTCACCCGTTACTCTAGGGCTGTCGGTGGAATGGCCCCGACCGGACACCGTCGACGTGTCGTCCCGATTCCAGGCTACTCCATCAAAAACAGCCTTCGGAAACTCGTGAAAAACGTTTCAGCGCGATCCAACGGTCAGATCTATAGATACGGACCTTTTCACCCGTTACACTAGGGCTGTCGGTAGAACGACCCCGACCGGACACCGTCGACGTGTCGTCCTGATTCCACGCAACTCCATCAAAAACAGCCTCCGGAAACTCGTGAAAAAAATTTCAGCGCGATCCAACTGTGTGATCTATAGATACGAATGTTTTCACTCGTTACTCTAGGGCTGTCGGTGGAATGGCCCCGACCGGACACCGTCGACGTGTCGTCCTGATTCCACGCAACTCCATCAAAAACAGCCTCCGGAAACTCGTGAAAAAAATTTCAGCGCGATCCAACTGTGTGATCTATAGATACGGACCTTTTCACTCGTTACTCTAGGGCTGTCGGTAGAACGGCCCCGACCGGACACCGTCGACGTGTCGTCCCGATTCCAGGCAACTCCATCAGAAACAGCCTCCGGAAACTCGTGAAAAAAGTTTCAGCGCGATCCAACGGTCGGATCTATAGATACGGACCTTTTCACCCATTACTCTAGGGCTGGCGGTAGAACGGCCCCGACCGGACACCGTCGACGTGTCATCCTGATTCCACGCAACTCCATCAAAAACAGCCTCCGGAAACTCGTGAAAAACATTTCAGCGCGATCCAACTGTCTGATCTATAGATACGGACCTTTTCACCCGTTACTCGAGGGCTGTCGGTGGAATGGCCCTGACCGGACACCGTCGACGTGTCGTCCCGATTCCAGGCTACTCCATCAAAAACAGCCTCCGGAAACTCGTGAAAAAAGTTTCAGCGCGATCCAACGGTCGGATCTATAGATACGGACCTTTTCACCTGTTACTCTAGGGCTGTCGGTACAACGGCCCCGACCGGACACCGTCGACGTGTCGTCCTGATTCCACGCAACTCCATCAAAAACAGCCTCCAGAAACTCGTGAAAAAAATTTCAGCGCGATCCAACTGTCTGATCTATAGATACTAATGTTTTCACCCGTTACTCTAGGGCTGTCGGTGGAATGGCCACGACCGGACACCGTCGACGTGTCGTCCTGATTCCACGCAACTGCATCAAAAACAGCCTCTGGAAACTCGTGAAAAAAGTTTCAGCGCGATCCAACGGTCAGATCTATAGATACGGACCTTTTCACCCGTTACACTAGGGCTGTCGGTAGAACGACCCCGACCGGACACCGTCGACGTGTCGTCCTGATTCCACGCAACTCCATCAAAAACAGCCTCCGGAAACTCGTGAAAAAAATTTCAGCGCGATCCAACTGTCTGATCTATAGATACGAATGTTTTCACTCGTTACTCTAGGGCTGTCGGTGGAATGGCCCCGACCGGACACCGTCGACGTGTCGTCCTGATTCCACGCAACTCCATCAAAAACAGCCTCCGGAAACTCGTGAAAAAAATTTCAGCGCGATCCAACTGTTTGATCTATAGATACAGACCTTTTCACTCGTTACTCTAGGGCTGTCGGTAGAACGGCCCCGACCGGACACCGTCGACGTGTCGTCCCGATTCCAGGCTACTCCATCAGAAACAGCCTCCGGAAACTCGTGAAAAAAGTTTCAGCGCGATCCAACGGTCGGATCTATAGATACGGACCTTTTCACCCATTACTCTAGGGCTGGCGGTAGAACGGCCCCGACCGGACACCGTCGACGTGTCATCCTGATTCCACGCAACTCCATCAAAAACAGCATCCGGAAACTCGTGAAAAAAATTTCAGCGCGATCCAACTGTCTGATCTATAGATACGGACCTTTTCACCCGTTACTCGAGGGCTGTCGGTGGAATGGCCCTGACAGGACACCGTCGACGTGTCGTCCCGATTCCAGGCTACTCCATCAAAAACAGCCTCCGGAAACTCGTGAAAAAAGTTTCAGCGCGATCCAACGGTCGGATCTATAGATACGGACCTTTTCACCCGTTACACTAGAGCTGTTGGTAGAACGGCCCCGACCGGACACCGTCGACGTGTCGTCCTGATTCCACGCAACTCCATCAAAAACAGCCTCCAGAAACTCGTGAAAAAAATTTCAGCGCGATCCAACTGTCTGATCTATAGATACTAATGTTTTCACCCGTTACTCTAGGGCTGTCGGTGGAATGGCCACGACCGGACACCGTCGACGTGTCGTCCTGATTCCACGCAACTGCATCAAAAACAACCTCCGGAAACTCGTGAAAAAAATTTCAGCGTGATCCAATTGTCTGATCTATAGATACGAATGTTTTCACTCGTTACTCTAGGGCTGTCGGTGGAATGGCCCCGACCGGACACCGTCGACGTGTCGTCCCGATTCCAAGCTACTCCATCAAAAACAGCCTCCGGAAACTCGTGAAAAAAGTTTCAGCGCGATCCAACTGTCTGATCTATAGATACGGACCTTTTCACCCGTTACTCTAGGGCTGTCGGTAGAACGGCCCCGACCGGACACCGTCGACGTGTCGTCCTGATTCCACGCAACTCCATCAAAAACAGCCTCCGGAAACTCGTGAAAAAAATTTCAACGCGATCCAACTGTCTGATCTATAGATACGAATGTTTTCACTCGTTACTCTAGGGCTGTCGGTGGAATGGCCCCGACCAGACACCGTCGACGTGTCGTCCCGATTCCAGGCTACTCCATCAAAAACAGCCTCCGGAAACTCGTGAAAAAAGTTTCAGCGCGATCCAACGGTCGGATCTATAGATACGGACCTTTTCACCCATTACTCTAGGGCTGTCGGTAGAACGGCCCCGACCGGACACCGTCGACGTGTCATCCTGATTCCACGTAACTCCATCAAAAACAGCCTCCGGAAACTCGTGAAAAAAATTTCAGCGCGATCCAACTGTCTGATCTATAGATACGGACCTTTTCACCCGTTACTCGAGGGCTGTCGGTGGAATGGCCCTGACCGGACACCGTCGACGTGTCGTACCGATTCCAGGCTACTCCATCAAAAACAGCCTCCGGAAACTCGTGAAAAAAGTTTCAGCGCGATCCAACGGTCGGATCTATAGATACGGACCTTTTCACCTGTTACACTAGGGCTGTTGGTAGAACGGCCTCGACCGGACACCGTCGACGTGTCGTCCTGATTCCACGCAACTCCATCAAAAACATCCTCCAGAAACTCGTGAAAAAATTTCAGCGCGATCCAACTGTCTGATCTATAGATACTAATGTTTTCACCCGTTACTCTAGGGCTGTCGGTGGAATGGCCACGACCGGACACCGTCGACGTGTCGTCCTGATTCCACGCAACTGCATCAAAAACAGCCTCTGGAAACTCGTGAAAAAAGTTTCAGCGCGATCCAACGGTCAGATCTATAGATACGGACCTTTTCACCCGTTACACTAGGGCTGTCGGTAGAACGACTCCGACCGGACACCGTCGACGTGTCGTCCTGATTCCACGCAACTCCATCAAAAACAGCCTCCGGAAACTCGTGAAAAAAATTTCAGCGCGATCCAACTGTGTGATCTATAGATACGAATGTTTTCACTCGTTACTCTAGGGCTGTCGGTGGAATGGCCCCGACCGGACACCGTCGACGTGTCGTCCTGATTCCACGCAATTCCATCAAAAACAGCCTCCGGAAACTCGTGAAAAAAATTTCAGCGCGATCCAACTGTTTGATCTATAGATACGGACCTTTTCACTCGTTACTCTAGGGCTGTCGGTAGAACGGCCCCGACCGGACACCGTCGACGTGTCGTCCCGATTCCAGGCTACTCCATCAGAAACAGCCTCCGGAAACTCGTGAAAAAAGTTTCAGCGCGATCCAACGGTCGGATCTATAGATACGGACCTTTTCACCCATTACTCTAGGGCTGGCGGTAGAACGGCCCCGACCGGACACCGTCGACGTGTCATCCTGATTCCACGCAACTCCATCAAAAACAGCCTCCGGAAACTCGTGAAAAAAATTTCAGCGCGATCCAACTGTCTGATCTATAGATACGGACCTTTTCACCCGTTACTCGAGGGCTGTCGGTGGAATGGCCCTGACCGGACACCGTCGACGTGTCGTCCTGATTCCAGGCTACTCCATCAAAAACAGCCTCCGGAAACTCGTGAAAAAAGTTTCAGCGCGATCCAACGGTCGGATCTATAGATACGGACCTTTTCACCCGTTACACTAGGGCTGTTGGTAGAACGGCCCCGACCGGACACCGTCGACGTGTCGTCCTGATTCCACGCAACTCCATCAAAAACAGCCTCCAGAAACTCGTGAAAAAATTTCAGCACGATCCAACTGTCTGATCTATAGATACTAATGTTTTCACCCGTTACTCTAGGGCTGTCGGTGGAATGGCCACGACCGGACACCGTCGACGTGTCGTCCTGATTCCACGCAACTGCATCAAAAACAACCTCCGGAAACTCGTGAAAAAAATTTCAGCGTGATCCAATTGTCTGATCTATAGATACGAATGTTTTCACTCGTTACTCTAGGGCTGTCGGTGGAATGGCCCCGACCGGACACCGTCGACGTGTCGTCCCGATTCCAAGCTACTCCATCAAAAACAGCCTCCGGAAACTCGTGAAAAAAGTTTCCGCGCGATCCAACTGTCTGATCTATAGATACGGACCTTTTCACCCGTTACTCTAGGGCTGTCGGTAGAACGGCCCCGACCGGACACCGTCGACGTGTCGTCCTGATTCCACGCAACTCCATCAAAAACAGCCTCCGGAAACTCGTGAAAAAAATTTCAGCGCGATCCAACTGTCTGATCTATAGATACGAATGTTTTCACTCGTTACTCTAGGGCTGTCGGCGGACGGGCCCCGACCGGACACCGTAGACGTGTCGTCCCGATTCCACGCAACTCCATGAAAAACAACCTCCGGAAACTCGTGAAAAAAATTTCAGCACGATCCAACTGTCTGATCTATAGATACGAATGTTTTCACTCGTTACTCTAGGGCTGTCGCTGGAATGGCCCCGACCGGACACCGTCGACGTGTCGTCCCGATTCCAGGCTACTCCATCAAAAACAGCCTCCGAAAACTCGTGAAAAAAATTTCAGCGCGATCCAACTGTCTGATCTATAGATACGGACCTTTTCACCCGTTACTCTAGGGCTGTCGGTAGAACGGCCCCGACCGGACACCGTCGACGTGTCGTCCTGATTCCACGCAACTCCATCAAAAACAGCCTCCGGAAACTCGTGAAAAAAATTTCAGCGCGATCCAACTGTCTGATCTATAGATACGAATGTTTTCACTCGTTACTCTAGGGCTGTCGCTGGAATGGCCCCGTCCGGACACCGTCGACATGTCGTCTCGATTCCAGGCTACTCCATCAAAAACAGCCTACGGAAACTTGAGAAAAACATTCCAGCGCGATCCAACGATCGGATCTATAGATACGGACCTTTTCACCCGTTACTCTAGGGCTGTCGGTGCAATGGCCCCGACCGGACACCGTCGACGTGTCGTCCTGATTCCACGCAACTCCATCAAAAACAGCCTCCGGAAACTCGTGAAAAAAATTTCAGCGCGATCCAACTGTCTGATCTATAGATACTAATGTTTTCACCCGTTACTCTAGGGCTGTCAGTGAAATGGCCCCGACCGGACACCGTAGACGTGTGTCCCGATTCCAGCCTACTCCATCAAAAACAGCATCAGGAAACTCATGGAAAAAATTTCAGCGCGATCCAACGATCGGATCTATAGATACGGACCTTTTCACCCGTTACTCTAGGGCTGTCGGCAGAATGGCCCCGACCGAACACCGGCGACGTGTCGTCTTGATTCCACGCTACTCCATCAAAAACAGCCTACGGAAACTCGTGAAAAAAATTTCAGCGCGATCCAACTGTCTGATCTATAGATACGAATGTTTTCACTTGTTACTCTAGGGCTGTCGGTGGAATGGCCCCGACCGGACACCGTCGACGTGTCGTCCCGATTCCAAGCTACTCCATCAAAAACAGCCTCCGGAAACTCGTGAAAAAAGTTTCAGCGCGATCCAACTGTCTGATCTATAGATACGGACCTTTTCACCCGTTACTCTAGGGCTGTCGGTAGAACGGCCCCGACCGGACACCGTCGACGTGTCGTCCTGATTCCACGCAACTCCATCAAAAACAGCCTCCGGAAACTCGTGAAAAAAATTTCAGCGCGATCCAACTGTCTGATCTATAGATACGAATGTTTTCACTCGTTACTCTAGGGCTGTCAGCGGAAGGGCCCCGACCGGACACCGTCGACGTGTCGTCCCGATTCCACGCAACTCCATGAAAAACAGCCTCCGGAAACTCGTGAAAAAAATTTCAGCACGATCCAACTGTCTGATCTATAGATACGAATGTTTTCACTCGTTACTCTAGGGCTGTCGCTGGAATGGCCCCGTCCGGACACCGTCGACATGTCGTCTCGATTCCAGGCTACTCCATCAAAAACAGCCTACGGAAACTTGAGAAAAACATTCCAGCGCGATCCAACGATCGGATCTATAGATACGGACCTTTTCACCCGTTACTCTAGGGTTGTCGGTGCAATGGCCCCGACCGGACACCGTCGACGTGTCGTCCTGATTCCACGCAACTCCATCAAAAACAGCCTCCGGAAACTCGTGAAAAAAATTTCAGCGCGATCCAACTGTCTGATCTATAGATACTAATGTTTTCACCCGTTACTCTAGGGCTGTCAGTGAAATGGCCCCGACCGGACACCGTAGACGTGTGTCCCGATTCCAGCCTACTCCATCAAAACAGCATCAGGAAACTCATGGAAAAAATTTCAGCGCGATCCAACGATCGGATCTATAGATACGGACCTTTTCACCCGTTACTCTAGGGCTGTCGGCAGAATGGCCCCGACCGAACACCGGCGACGTGTCGTCTTGATTCCACGCTACTCCATCAAAAACAGCCTACGGAAACTCGTGAAAAAAATTTCAGCGCGATCCAACTGTCTGATCTATAGATACGAATGTTTTCACTTGTTACTCTAGGGCTGTCGGTGGAATGGCCCCGACCGGACACCGTCGACGTGTCGTCCCGATTCCAAGCTACTCCATCAAAAACAGCCTCCGGAAACTCGTGAAAAAAGTTTCAGCGCGATCCAACTGTCTGATCTATAGATACGGACCTTTTCACCCGTTACTCTAGGGCTGTCGGTAGAACGGCCCCGACCGGACACCGTCGACGTGTCGTCCTGATTCCACGCAACTCCATCAAAAACAGCCTCCGGAAACTCGTGAAAAAAATTTCAGCGCGATCCAACTGTCTGATCTATAGATACGAATGTTTTCACTCGTTACTCTAGGGCTGTCGGCGGAAGGGCCCCGACCGGACACCGTCGACGTGTCGTCCCGATTCCACGCAACTCCATGAAAAACAGCCTCCGGAAACTCGTGAAAAAAATTTCAGCACGATCCAACTGTCTGATCTATAGATACGAATGTTTTCACTCGTTACTCTAGGGCTGTCGCTGGAATGGCCCCGACCGGACACCGTCGACGTGTCGTCCCGATTCCAGGCTACTCCATCAAAAACAGCCTCCGAAAACTCGTGAAAAAATTTCAGCGCGATCCAACTGTCTGATCTATAGATACGGACCTTTTCACCCGTTACTCTAGGGCTGTCGGTAGAACGGCCCCGACCGGACACCGTCGACGTGTCGTCCTGATTCCACGCAACTCCATCAAAAACAGCCTCCGGAAACTCGTGAAAAAAATTTCAGCGCGATCCAACTGTCTGATCTATAGATACGAATGTTTTCACTCGTTACTCTAGGGCTGTCGCTGGAATGGCCCCGTCCGGACACCGTCGACATGTCGTCTCGATTCCAGGCTACTCCATCAAAAACAGCCTACGGAAACTTGAGAAAAACATTCCAGCGCGATCCAACGATCGGATCTATAGATACGGACCTTTTCACCCGTTACTCTAGGGCTGTCGGTGCAATGGCCCCGACCGGACACCGTCGACGTGTCGTCCTGATTCCACGCAACTCCATCAAAAACAGCCTCCGGAAACTCGTGAAAAAAATTTCAGCGCGATCCAACTGTCTGATCTATAGATACTAATGTTTTCACCCGTTACTCTAGGGCTGTCAGTGAAATGGCCCCGACCGGACACCGTAGACGTGTGTCCCGATTCCAGCCTACTCCATCAAAAACAGCATCAGGAAACTCATGGAAAAAATTTCAGCGCGATCCAACGATCGGATCTATAGATACGGACCTTTTCACCCGTTACTCTAGGGCTGTCGGCAGAATGGCCCCGACCGAACACCGGCGACGTGTCGTCTTGATTCCACGCTACTCCATCAAAAACAGCCTACGGAAACTCGTGAAAAAAATTTCAGCGCGATCCAACTGTCTGATCTATAGATACGAATGTTTTCACTTGTTACTCTAGGGCTGTCGGTGGAATGGCCCCGACCGGACACCGTCGACGTGTCGTCCCGATTCCAAGCTACTCCATCAAAAACAGCCTCCGGAAACTCGTGAAAAAAGTTTCAGCGCGATCCAACTGTCTGATCTATAGATACGGACCTTTTCACCCGTTACTCTAGGGCTGTCGGTAGAACGGCCCCGACCGGACACCGTCGACGTGTCGTCCTGATTCCACGCAACTCCATCAAAAACAGCCTCCGGAAACTCGTGAAAAAAATTTCAGCGCGATCCAACTGTCTGATCTATAGATACGAATGTTTTCACTCGTTACTCTAGGGCTGTCGGCGGAAGGGCCCCGACCGGACACCGTCGACGTGTCGTCCCGATTCCACGCAACTCCATGAAAAACAGCCTCCGGAAACTCGTGAAAAAAATTTCAGCACGATCCAACTGTCTGATCTATAGATACGAATGTTTTCACTCGTTACTCTAGGGCTGTCGCTGGAATGGCCCCGACCGGACACCGTCGACGTGTCGTCCCGATTCCAGGCTACTCCATCAAAAACAGCCTCCGAAAACTCGTGAAAAAAATTTCAGCGCGATCCAACTGTCTGATCTATAGATACGGACCTTTTCACCCGTTACTCTAGGGCTGTCGGTAGAACGGCCCCGACCGGACACCGTCGACGTGTCGTCCTGATTCCACGCAACTCCATCAAAAACAGCCTCCGGAAACTCGTGAAAAAAATTTCAGCGCGATCCAACTGTCTGATCTATAGATACGAATGTTTTCACTCGTTACTCTAGGGCTGTCGCTGGAATGGCCCCGTCCGGACACCGTCGACATGTCGTCTCGATTCCAGGCTACTCCATCAAAAACAGCCTACGGAAACTTGAGAAAAACATTCCAGCGCGATCCAACGATCGGATCTATAGATACGGACCTTTTCACCCGTTACTCTAGGGCTGTCGGTGCAATGGCCCCGACCGGACACCGTCGACGTGTCGTCCTGATTCCACGCAACTCCATCAAAAACAGCCTCCGGAAACTCGTGAAAAAAATTTCAGCGCGATCCAACTGTCTGATCTATAGATACTAATGTTTTCACCCGTTACTCTAGGGCTGTCAGTGAAATGGCCCCGACCGGACACCGTAGACGTGTGTCCCGATTCCAGCCTACTCCATCAAAAACAGCATCAGGAAACTCATGGAAAAAATTTCAGCGCGATCCAACGATCGGATCTATAGATACGGACCTTTTCACCCGTTACTCTAGGGCTGTCGGCAGAATGGCCCCGACCGAACACCGGCGACGTGTCGTCTCGATTCCACGCTACTCCATCAAAAACAGCCTACGGAAACTCGTGAAAAAAGTTTCAGCGCGATCCAACTGTCTGATCTATAGATACGGACCTTTTTACCCGTTACTCTAGGGCTGTCGGTAGAACGGCCCCGACCGGACACCGTCGACGTGTCGTCCTGATTCCACGCAACTCCATCAAAAACAGCCTCCGGAAACTCGTGAAAAAAATTTCAGCGCGATCCAACTGTCTGATCTATAGATACGAATGTTTTCACTCGTTACTCTAGGGCTGTCGGCGGAAGGGCCCCGACCGGACACCGTCGACGTGTCGTCCCGATTCCACGCAACTCCATGAAAAACAGCCTCCGGAAACTCGTGAAAAAAATTTCAGCACGATCCAACTGTCTGATCTATAGATACGAATGTTTTCACTCGTTACTCTAGGGCTGTCGCTGGAATGGCCCCGACCGGACACCGTCGACGTGTCGTCCCGATTCCAGGCTACTCCATCAAAAACAGCCTCCGAAAACTCGTGAAAAAAATTTCAGCGCGATCCAACTGTCTGATCTATAGATACGGACCTTTTCACCCGTTACTCTAGGGCTGTCGGTAGAACGGCCCCGACCGGACACCGTCGACGTGTCGTCCTGATTCCACGCAACTCCATCAAAAACAGCCTCCGGAAACTCGCGAAAAAATTTCAGCGCGATCCAACTGTCTGATCTATAGATACGAATGTTTTCACTCGTTACTCTAGGGCTGTCGCTGGAATGGCCCCGTCCGGACACCGTCGACATGTCGTCTCGATTCCAGGCTACTCCATCAAAACAGCCTACGGAAACTTGAGAAAAACATTCCAGCGCGATCCAACGATCGGATCTATAGATACGGACCTTTTCACCCGTTACTCTAGGGCTGTCGGTGCAATGGCCCCCGACCGGACACCGTCGACGTGTCGTCCTGATTCCACGCAACTCCATCAAAACAGCCTCCGGAAACTCGTGAAAAAAATTTCAGCGCGATCCAACTGTCTGATCTATAGATACTAATGTTTTCACCCGTTACTCTAGGGCTGTCAGTGAAATGGCCCCGACCGGACACCGTAGACGTGTGTCCCGATTCCAGCCTACTCCATCAAAAACAGCATCAGGAAACTCATGGAAAAAATTTCAGCGCGATCCAACGATCGGATCTATAGATACGGACCTTTTCACCCGTTACTCTAGGGCTGTCGGCAGAATGGCCCCGACCGAACACCGGCGACGTGTCGTCTCGATTCCACGCTACTCCATCAAAAACAGCCTACGGAAACTCGTGAAAAAAATTTCAGCGCGATCCAACTGTCTGATCTATAGATACGAATGTTTTCACTTGTTACTCTAGGGCTGTCGGTGGAATGGCCCCGACCGGACACCGTCGACGTGTCGTCCCGATTCCAAGCTACTCCATCAAAAACAGCCTCCGGAAACTCGTGAAAAAAGTTTCAGCGCGATCCAACTGTCTGATCTATAGATACGGACCTTTTCACCCGTTACTCTAGGGCTGTCGGTAGAACGGCCCCGACCGGACACCGTCGACGTGTCGTCCTGATTCCACGCAACTCCATCAAAAACAGCCTCCGGAAACTCGTGAAAAAAATTTCAGCGCGATCCAACTGTCTGATCTATAGATACGAATGTTTTCACTCGTTACTCTAGGGCTGTCGGCGGAAGGGCCCCGACCGGACACCGTCGACGTGTCGTCCCGATTCCACGCAACTCCATGAAAAACAGCCTCCGGAAACTCGTGAAAAAAATTTCAGCACGATCCAACTGTCTGATCTATAGATACGAATGTTTTCACTCGTTACTCTAGGGCTGTCGCTGGAATGGCCCCGACCGGACACCGTCGACGTGTCGTCCCGATTCCAGGCTACTCCATCAAAAACAGCCTCCGAAAACTCGTGAAAAAAATTTCAGCGCGATCCAACTGTCTGATCTATAGATACGGACCTTTTCACCCGTTGCTCTAGGGCTGTCGGTAGAACGGCCCCGACCGGACACCGTCGACATGTCGTCCTGATTCCACGCAACTCCATCAAAAACAGCCTCCGGAAACTCGTGAAAAAAATTTCAGCGCGATCCAACTGTCTGATCTATAGATACTAATGTTTTCACCCGTTACTCTAGGGCTGTCAGTGAAATGGCCCCGACCGGACACCGTAGACGTGTGTCCCGATTCCAGCCTACTCCATCAAAAACAGCCTCAGGAAACTCATGGAAAAAATTTCAGCGCGATCCAACGATCGGATCTATAGATACGGACCTTTTCACCCGTTACTCTAGGGCTGTCGGCAGAATGGCCCCGACCGAACACCGGCGACGTGTCGTCTCGATTCCACGCTACTCCATCAAAACAGCCTACGGAAACTCGTGAAAAAAATTTCATCAGCGCGATCCAACTGTCTGATCTATAGATACGAATGTTTTCACTTGTTACTCTAGGGCTGTCGGTGGAATGGCCCCGACCGGACACCGTCGACGTGTCGTCCCGATTCCAGGCTACTCCATCAAAAACAGCCTCCGGAAACTCGTGAAAAAAGTTTCAGCGCGATCCAACGGTCCGATCTATAGATACGGACCTTTTCACCCGTTACTCTAGGGCTGTCGGTAGAACGCCCCGGACCGGACACCGTCGACGTGTCGTCCAGATTCCACGCAACTCCATCAGAAACAGCCTCCGGAAACTCGTGAAAAAAATTTCAGCGCGATCCAACTGTCTGATCTATAGATACGAATGTTTTCACTCGTTACTCTAGGGCTGTCGGCGGAAGGGCCCCGACCGGACACCGTCGACGTGTCGTCCCGATTCCACGCAACTCCATGAAAAACAGCCTCCGGAAACTCGTGAAAAAAATTTCAGCACGATCCAACTGTCTGATCTATAGATACGAATGTTTTCACTCGTTACTCTAGGGCTGTCGCTGGAATGGCCCCGACCGGACACCGTCGACGTGTCGTCCCGATTCCAGGCTACTCCATCAAAAACAGCCTCCGAAACTCGTGAAAAAAATTTCAGCGCGATCCAACTGTCTGATCTATAGATACGGACCTTTTCACCCGTTACTCTAGGGCTGTCGGTAGAACGGCCCCGACCGGACACCGTCGACGTGTCGTCCTGATTCCACGCAACTCCATCAAAAACAGCCTCCGGAAACTCGTGAAAAAATTTCAGCGCGATCCAACTGTCTGATCTATAGATACGAATGTTTTCACTCGTTACTCTAGGGCTGTCGCTGGAATGGCCCCGTCCGGACACCGTCGACATGTCGTCTCGATTCCCAGGCTACTCCATCAAAAACAGCCTACGGAAACTTGAGAAAAACATTCCAGCGCGATCCAACGATCGGATCTATAGATACGGACCTTTCACCCGTTACTCTAGGGCTGTCGGTGCAATGGCCCCGACCGGACACCGTCGACGTGTCGTCCTGATTCACGCAACTCCATCAAAAACAGCCTCCGGAAACTCGTGAAAAAATTTCAGCGCGATCCAACTGTCTGATCTATAGATACTAATGTTTTTCACCCGTTACTCCTAGGGCTGTCAGTGAATGGCCCCGACCGGACACCGTAGACGTGTGTCCCGATTCCAGCCTACTCCATCAAAAACAGCATCAGGAAACTCATGAAAAAATTTCAGCGCGATCCAACTATCGGATCTATAGATACGGACCTTTTCACCCGTTACTCTAGGGCTGTCGGCAGAATGGCCCCGACCGAACACCGGCGACGTGTCGTCTCGATTCCACGCTACTCCATCAAAAACAGCCTACGGAAACTCGTGAAAAAATTTCAGCGCGATCCAACTGTCGGATCTATAGATACGAATGTTTTCACTTGTTCTCTAGGGCTGTCGGTGGAATGGCCCCGACCGGACACCGTCGACGTGTCGTCCCGTTGTCCAGGCTACCTCATCAAAAACAGCCTCCGGAAACTCGTGAAAAAGTTTCAACGCGATCCAACTGTGGATCTATAGATACGGACCTTTTCACCCGTTACTCTAGGGCTGTCGGTAGAACGGCCCCGACCGGACACCGTCGACGTGTCGTCCTGCATTCCACGCAAACTCCATCAAAAACAGCCTCGGGAAACTCGTTAAAAAAATTTCAGCGCGATCAACTGTCTGATCTATAGATACGAATGTTTTCACTTCGTTACTCTAGGGCTGTCGGTAGAACGGCCCCGACCGGACACCGTCGACGTGTCGTCCTGATTCCACGCAACTCCATCAAAAACAGCCTCCGGAAACTCGTGAAAAAATTTCAGCGCGATCCAACTGTCTAATCTATATATACGAATGTTTTCACTCGTTACTCTAGGGCTGTCGGTGAATGGCCCCGACCGGACACCGTCGACGTGTCGTCCCGATTCCAGGCTACTCCATCAAAAACAGCCTCCGGAAACTCGTGAAAAAAGTTTCAGCGCGATCCAACTGTCTGATCTATAGATACGGACCTTTTCACCCGTTACTCTAGGGCTGTCGGTAGAATGGCCCCGACCGGACACCGTCGACGTGTCGTCCTGATTCCACGCAACTCCATCAAAAACAGCCTCCGGAAACTCGTGAAAAAAATTTCAGCGCGATCCAACTGTGTGATCTATAGATACGAATGTTTTCACCGTTACTCTAGGGCTGTCGGTGGAATGGCCCCGACCGGACACCGTCGACGTGTCGTCCCGATTCCAGGCTACTCCATCAAAACAGCCTCCGGAAAACTCGTGAAAAAAGTTCAGCGCGATCCAATGATCGGATCTATAGATACGGACCTTTTCACCCGTTACTCTAGGGCTGTCGGTAGGAATGGCCCCGACCGGACACCGTCGACGTGTCGTCCTGATTCCACGCTACTCCATCAAAAACAGCCTCCGAAACTCGTGAAAAAAGTTTCAGCGCGATCCAACTGTATGATCTATAGATACGGACCTTTTCACCCGTTACTCTAGGGCTGTCGGTGGAATGGCCCCGACCGGACACCGTCGACGTGTCGTCCTGATTCCAGCAACTCCATCAAAAACAGCTCCGAAAACTCGTGAAAAAAATTTCAGCGCGATCCAACTGTCTGATCTATAGATACTAATGTTTTCACCCGTTACTCTAGGGCTGTCGGTGGAATGGCCCCGACCGGACACCGTCGACGTGTGTCCTGATTCCACGCAACTCATCAAAAACAGCCTCCGGAAACTCGGAAAAAATTTCAGCGCGATCCAACGATCGGATCTATAGATACGGACCTTTTCACCCGTTACTCTAGGGCTGTCGGCAGAATGGCCCCGACCGGACACCGTCGACGTGTCGTCTCGATTCCACGCTACTCCATCAAAAACAGCCTCCGGAAACTCGTGAAAAAAATTTCAGCGCGATCCAACGTCGGATCTATAGATACGGACCTTTTCACCCGTTACTCTAGGGCTGTCGGCGAATGGCCCCGACCGGAAACGTCGACGTGTCGTCCTGATTCCACGCAACTCCATCAAAAACAGCATCCGGAAACTCGTGAAAAAAATTTCAGCGCGATCAAATGTCTGATCTATAGATACTAATGTTTTCACCCGTTACTCTAGGGCTGTCGTTGGAATGGCCCCGACCGGACACCGTCGACGTGTCGTCCCGATTCCCGTCTACTCCATCAAAACAGCCTCCGGAAACTCGTGAAAAAAATTTCAGCGCGATCCAACTTTCTGATCTATAGATACGGAACTTTTCACCCGTTACTCTAGGGCTGTCGGTGGAATGGCCCCGACCGGACACCGTCGACGTGTCGTCCCGATTCCAGGCTACTCCATCAAAAACAGCCTCCGGAAACTCGTGAAAAAAAGTTCAGCGCGATCCAACGGTCGGATCTATAGATACGGACCTTTTCACCGTTACTCTAGGGCTGTGTCGTAGAATGGCCCCGACCGGACACCGTCGACGTGTCGTCCTGATTCCACGCAACTCCATCAAAAAACAGCCTCCGGAAACTCGTGAAAAAAAATTCCCAGCGCGATCCAACGTCTGATCTATAGATACAATGTTTTCACCCGTTACTCTAGGGCTGTCGGTGGAATGGCCCCGACCGGACATCGTCGACGTGTCGTCCTGATTCCACGCAACTCCATCAAAAACAGCCTCCGGAAACTCGTGAAAAAAATTTCAGCGCGATCCAATTGTCTGATCTATAGATACGAATGTTTTCACTCGTTACTCTAGGGCTGTCGGTGGAATGGCCCGACCGGACACCGTCGACGTGTCGTCCCGATTCCACGCTACTCCATCAAAAACAGCCTCCGGAAACTCGTGAAAAAATTTCAGCGCGATCCAACGGTCGGATCTATAGATACGGACCTTTTCACCCGTTACTCTAGGGCTGTCGGTAGAGAAGGCCCCGACCGGACACCGTCGACGTGTCGTCCTGATTCCACGCAACTCCATCAAAAACAGCCTCCGGGAAACTCGTGAAAAAAATTTCAGCGCGATCCAATGTCTGATCTATAGATACGAATTTTCACCGTTACTCTAGGGCTGTCGTGGAATGGCCCCGACCGGACACCGTCGACGTGTCGTCCGATTCCACGCAACTCCATCAAAAACAGCCTCCGGAACTCGTGAAAAAAATTTCAGCGCGATCCAACTGTCGGATCTATAGATACGAATTTTCACCCGTTACTCTAGGGCTGTCGCTGAATGGCCCCGACCGGACACCGTCGACGTGTCGTCTCGATTCCAGGCTACTCCATCAAAAACAGCCTCCGGAAACTTGAGAAAAAATTTCAGCGCGATCCAACGTCTGATCTATAGATACGGACTTTTCACCGTTATACTAGGGCTGTCGGTGGAATGGCCCCGACCGGACACGTCGTCGACGTGTCGTCCTGATTCCACGCAACTCCATCAAAAACAGCCTCCGGAAACTCGTGAAAAAAATTTCAGCGCGATCCAACTGTCTGATCTATAGATACTAATGTTTTCACCGTTACTCTAGGGCTGTCGTTGGAATGGCCCCGACCGGACACCGTCGACGTGTCGTCCCGATTCCCGCTACTCCATCAAAAACAGCCTCCGAAAACTCGTGAAAAAAATTTCAGCGCGATCCAACTTTCGGATCTATAGATACGGAACTTTACACCGTTACTCTAGGGCTGTCGGTGGAATGGGCCCCGACCGGAACACCGTCGACGTGTCGTCCGATTCCAGGCTACTCCATCAAAAAACAGCCTCCGGAAACTCGTGAAAAAAGTTTCAGCGCGATCCAACGGTCGGATCTATAGATACGGACCTTTTCACCGTTACTCTAGGGCTGTCGGTAGAACGGCCCCGACCGGACACCGTCGACGTGTCGTCCTGATTCCACGCAACTCCATCAAAAACAGCCTCCGGAAACTCGTGAAAAAATTTCAGCGCGATCCAACTGTCTGATCTATAGATACTAATTTTCACCCGTTACTCTAGGGCTGTCGGTGGAATGGCCCCGACCGGACACCGTCGACGTGTCGTCCCGATTCCACGCAACTCCATCAAAAACAGCCTCCGGAAACTCGTGAAAAAATTTCAGCGCGATCCAACTGTCTGATCTATAGATAGAATGTTTTCACCCGTTACTCTAGGGCTGTCGGTGGAATGGCCCCGACCGGACACCGTCGACGTGTCGTCCCGATTCCAGCTACTCCATCAAAAACAGCCTCCGGAAACTCGTGAAAAAGTTTCAGCGCGATCCAACTGTCTGATCTATAGATACGGACTTTTCACCCGTTACTCTAGGGCTGTCGGTAGAACGGCCCCGACCGGACACCGTCGACGTGTCGTCCTGATTCCACGCAACTCCATCAAAAACAGCCTCCGGAAACTCGTGAAAAAAATTTCAGCGCGATCCAACTGTCTGATCTATAGATACGAATGTTTCACCCGTTACTCTAGGGCTGTCGGTGGAATGGCCCCGACCGGACACCGTCGACGTGTCGTCCTGATTCCACGCAACTCCATCAAAAAAACCTCCGGAAACTCGTGGAAAAAATTTCAGCGCGATCCAACGATCGGATCTATAGATACGGACCTTTTCACCCGTTACTCTAGGGCTGTCGGTGGAATGGCCCGACCGGACACCGTCGACGTGTCGTCTCGATTCCACGCAACTCCATCAAAAACAGCCTCCGGAAACTCGTGAAAAAAAATTTCAGCGCGATCCAACGATCTCGGATCTATAGATACAATGTTTTCACCCGTTACTCTAGGGCTGTCGGTGGAATGGCCCCGACCGGAACCGTCGACGTGTCGTCCTGATTCCACGCAACTCCATCAAAACAGCCTCCGGAAACTCGAGAAAAAAATTCAGCGCGATCCAAATGTCTGATCTATAGATACTAATTTTCACCCGTTACTCTAGGGCTGTCGTTGAATGGCCCCGACCGGACACCGTCGACGTGTCGTCCCGATTCCACGCTACTCCATCAAAAACAGCCTCCGAAAATCGTGAAAAAAATTTCAGCGCGATCCAACTGTCTGATCTATAGATACGGAACTTTTCACCGTTACTCTAGGGCTGTCGGTGGAATGGCCCCGACCGGACACCGTCGACGTGTCGTCC
>JAAWWB010000635.1:0-24965 GCA_018804465.1 Populus tomentosa | reverse complement strand
CACGAAGCCGTTAATCTTCGATAAGTCAGGTTCAGTTCGTTCAAGAGCTGTAAGAATGCAAGAATCACTCTCACACGTTAAAACTGAAAAAAGTTCAGAATAATAATCATCAAAGCTGCTGAAAGTTTGGCTTACATGAGTTTAAATAGTTCTTCAAAAAGTAACCCTAATGGACCCTTATGTGGACTTATATGAGGTCCTCTCAAAACTGGCCCAACACGCTAAATGAAAAGCCCATAACCTGATCCAAACAAGCCCTGGACCCTAGCTCGAAAAAATGTTTTAATTAAGCCCAGACATTAAAGAAAATGATATAAAAAAAAAAAAAATAACCAGTCTGTCATTAAATACCACCAGCCCTTCTTTCTTGGTAGCTGGGATGAATAAGGAATCCTTATAGGAAAGGATTCTGAAACATTAATGAATCAGTGCCACACTTGTAGATTATATTGCAGCTCATTAAAGATCCTCGTGGAACCAGCAAGTCCCAAAACCAGCTGCCACTCCTTGTAGGAAAAAGATCCTAGCCAAAATGTAAGTCCACGAGTCAAATGAAGTAAATAACAAAATCCGTACAGCTGTGACCAGAGTTGCGTTCCTTCCAGAACTCCGATTGACCTGAATTTTTAACCCAAGGTAGCAAAACATGTAATGAGAATGGTTGTTTAGCATCTGCTTTACAGAGTGCTGATTGTAATACGAATGAATCTGCGACATTAGATGACCAATGCTGGTTGTTTGAAGATGAAAATCCTACCTCTCCTCTTATTTGAAGAGCTTACGAGCAGACATGGTGCCGGAGGAAGGGGATGCATGTACTTCTTTAGATCAAAGTTCAACCATTGTAATGCAACCATGAACCCTGTTAGTCATGAGGTGAATGTTGATATTGGAGTTATGGGAGGTGGTACAGGTAAGGAAGATGATGATAAGGAGTCGACGTCACTGATCCCAACAAGTCCGCAAAGTCCGATTTCTTCTGACGGGGAAACTTTTATTAATCAGTTAGCTAGCAAGGCTAGAGACTCTCTAGAAAAAAAGAAAATGGTTCTCCAGGCTTTTCAAAGAAGAGTAAGAAATCTGGCTCCTCGAGGGGGGCAAGTCAGGAATCGTGTGTTGATGTTTGGTACTCCTCTCTATTTCCTATGATATTGGATGTTGGAATGTTAGAGGTTTGAATGATCCCATAAAGCATTCAGAACTGCGTCAGCTCATCATCAAGGAGGATGTTTTTTTTGGTTTGGTTGAAACTCGGGTTAGAGACAGGAATAAAGATAATGTTTCGCAACTTCTTCTGCGTAATTGGTCATTTGTATAATTATGATTTCTCTGTGTGGTCGTATTATTTGGGTTTGTTGGAATGCTGATTTGTGTGAAGGTGGATGTTCTAGGAATGTCAGGACCAGGCTATCCATGTTTCTGTCATGATATTAGCTACCAATATCTGTTTTAATACTTCAATCATTTACGGAGACAATAATGCATCTGTACGTGAGGCTTTATGGTCTGATATTGTGAGTCGTAGTGATGGATGGGAGTCAACCCCATGGATTCTTATGGGCGACTTTAATGCTATCGCAACCAGTCAGAGAGGTTAGGGGGTCTTCTACGTGGGCTGGTCATATGGACAGATTGGAAACATGTATACGTGAAGCGAAAGAAGTGGATGATCTTCGGTATTCAGGTATGCATTATACTTGGACGAACCAATGTCCTGAGAATATGATTATGCGGAAACTAGATAGAGTGCTTGGAATGAGAAGGGAATATGCGCTTCCCATTGTCGGAAGCGAGATTCTTGCTGCTGGGTATGTCAGATCATTCTCCCATGGTGGTAAAAGTCACTGGCAATGTTCAGAACATAAAGAAACCATTCAGATTCTTCGATATGTGGATGGATCATGACGAGTTCATGCCCTTGGTGAAGAAAGTAGGGATCAGCATTCAGGAGGTGTCCAATGTATCAACTGTGTTGCAAAACTAAGGAAGCTAAAGCAGGAACTTAAACATTTCAATAAGACTCACTTCTCCAATATTTCCGATAGAGTCAAAGATGCAAAGATCACATGGATAGGGCTCAACAAGCTCTGCATACAGCGCCTGAGGATCCACATGCGTATGCGAGAAAGAGATCTGTTCGTAACTATGCTTCTACTGTCAGGGCGGAAGAGTGTTTTTTCAGACAAAAGGCAAGGATACAATGGCTTAGCTTGGGGATCAGAATACTAGCTACTTTCACAAATCAGTAAATGGTAGACAGAATAGAAATAGCTTCTCTCGGTTACAAGGGAGGATGGAGAAGTCGCTGAAGGACACGAGGCAGTCAAATCAGAAGTAATTGCATACTTCCAGCGTGTATTGGGGAGTGAAACAGATGCCTAGGGTCCTGAACGAGGAAGTAGGTGATGCAATCGGCAATTATTTACAAATTGTCGGCAACTCAACAGGATGTACTAGCACAAGATGTCACAAGAGAGGAGATTAAGCATGCTATGTTTAGTTTGAAAAACAACAAAGCTCCTGGTCCAGATGGCTTCAACGCAGGTTTCTTCAAAAGAATGTGGCACATAGTGGGGGAAGATGTAATCAACGCTGTTAGCTCCTTCTTCCAGACTCGTAGAATGCTTAAAGAAATGAATGCTACATCCATTTCCCTATCCCTAAAGTTGCTAATCCTACGAGGTTGACAGATTTTTGTCATATATCTTGCTGCAATACAGTATACAAATGCATCGCGAAGATTCTAGCTGGGAGAATGAAAGTTGTTTTACCATCCTTAGTAGGTCCGTATCAACAGCTTTATCTCTGGACGGAGAATCAGCGACAATATTCTTTTGTCTCAGGAACTAATGAAAGGCTATCACACAACTACGGGTCCTGCTCGTTGTGCTATGAAAGTAGACTTGATGAAGGCTTATGACTCTGTTCGGTGGGATTTCGTTGATGCTACGTTGATAAAAATGGGATTCCCTAGAACAGTCATTGATTGGATCATGGTTTGTGTTACATCATGTCAATTCTCAATCAACGTCAACAGGGTGTGAACTGCGGGTTACTTCCAAGGGGGGAGAGGGGCTGAGACAAGGTGATCCATTATCTCCATATTTGTTTGTCCTATGCATGGAAATCCTGTCAGGGCTGTTCTGCAATATGAGTGCCAACCAAAACTTCAAGGTTCCACTGGAGATGCAAGAAGGACAGAATTTCTCATCTTTGCTTTGCCGACGACTTGATGATATTCAGCAAAGGGGATGTACATTCAATCCGTATGATCAAAAATGTACTCACAGAGTTTCAGGTTCTATCAGGTCTATATCCAAATCCAAACAAAAGTGACATCTTCTTGAGCGGTTCGTTAGGAGCTGAGAGGAACAGATTATCAGGTATTCTTGGGTTTAGAGAGGGGGAGCTTCCTATGAAATATTTGGGAGTGCCTCTATCTCGTCCAGACTAAAGGCTGTTAATTGTAAGGGCCTCGTGGATCGAATTACCGCCAAAGTTCGACATTGGACCTGTAGAACACTCTCTTTCGCAGGGCGAGTACAACTGATTAACTCAGTCTTATTCTCCATCCAGGTCTATTGGGCATCTCCATTCCTATTACCTGGGGAAGTAGTGAAAAATGTTGAGCAAATTATGAGATCCTTTCTTTGGTCAGGTTCAGATATGAGCACTACCAGGGCTAAAGTGGCTTGGGATCAGGTATGTCTTCCAAAAAAGGAGGGGGGCCTAGGCATAAAAAGGATAGCAGAATGGAACAAGATTGCCTTGTTGAAACATATTTGGAACTTGTGCAATGACTCAGATGGCTCAATCTGGTCTACTTGGATCAGATCCAATCTCTTGCGAGGTAGGAATTTCTGGACAATCAAGGCGCCAGGAAGCTGCTCTTGGGCTTGGGGAAAGATTCTAAAGCTCAGATCCTTAGCATGGCCGAAGATGAAGCACGTCATCGGAGATGGAATGACAACCTCTCTATGGTTTGACAATTGGCATCCTCACAGCCCGCTCGCTGATACCTACGGTGAACGTTTCATCTATGATTCAGGTATGGAACACAACACGAGAGTGAACGTGCTGATTAATAACTTAGAATGGAGAATTCCTATCACTCATGCTATTGGCTGACACCCCATTTTAGAAGCTATTCCTTCCACCTCTACTCCTAAGGGGCAAAAGGATGAGATTGTTTGGTTGGATTCGCCAAATCAGAGTTTCTCAGTCAAAGTAGCTTGGGAACAACTAAGAATTCATCATCAAATGGTTGAATTGGCATGACATCGTGTGGTTCAAGAATGCTGTCCCAAGACATGCATCTCTTCTTTGGGTGGCTATCCAACGGAAACTCTCAACGCAGGATAGACTTCATCGGTTTGGTATTCATGGTCCCAATAGGTGCTCACTCTGTCTCTGCAATAATGAAGATCACAACCACTTGTTCTTTGAATGCTCCTTTGCGAAAGCATTATGGTGGAATGTTTGTGATAGATGCGACATTCCAAGAATGACAAAAAGCTTGGATGAATGGATTCGATTGGCCACTGTCTCTTGGCATGGAAAAAGTTTCGTCAACTTTTCTCGTAAACTGGGTTTCGCAGCTACAGTGTATTGTATCTGGCAAGAACGGAATGCAAGGATCTTTGCAGATGTGTCTAAAGCTTCGAATTTGGTTTTTGATCAAATTGAATGTATCATTCGCGATAAGCTTTTTTTGATAAGGAATGTTCAACAAACAGATGAAAACATAAGGATCCAAAGACTTTGGAGGGGTCAATAACATGGACTCTTAATTTGATGTTTAGCTGGTTGTTTTTGTACCCCTAGCATATCTAGTTGGTCCAAGTTTTTGTTTTGTTGTGGCTAGCCTGTAGCCATTTGTTGGTTTTCGTTTCTGTCCTCATTGTAAATCTTGGGTATGCCCATTATATTCTTTGTATCATTGTCTTTTAATACATAAGTCAGCTTACCAAAAAAAAAAAGCACCCTTGAACCAATTTCACACTGATTGCTAATTTTTAACTCCGACGCAACTTCAATCATTGCAATTTGATTCGTCAAGGCCCGTTGTAGTTGTTTCGCTCTCGCTCTTGTCATTGGACCATCTGAATCCTCTTGCATATTAGATTCAGCTTTACGAGATGGATTATAATTCCCATGATGCACATCATCAGCCCCGGGTTGAAAATGATTTGTCCTCAAATCAGAATCGTCATCATCATCCAAGTACGGAGATAAGTCTTTCACATTAAAAGTAGTTGATACATTGTAATCACCAGGAAGATCTACCTTATACGCATTGTCATTCACCTTCTCTATAATACGAAATGGACCGTCAGCTCTAGGCATCAACTTGGACTTACGTTTGCTTGGAAATCTGCCCTTGCTAATATGAATCCAAACAAGATCTCCAGGTTCAAACCTGACCATCTTTCGCCCCTTGTTAGCTTGTTTAGCATATTTTGTTGTTTTCTCCTCAATATGTAGTCGAACCTGCTCATGTAGTTTCTTCATCAATTCTGCCTTTCTAATTCCATCCATAGATGTCCTCTCATCAATTGGAATATGAACAAGATCAATAGGAACACAAGGATTAAAGCCATAGACAACCTCAAATGGTGAAAATTTTGTAGCCCCATGCACACTACGATTATATGCAAACTCCACAATCGGCAAACAAGTATCCCAACTCTTCAAATTCTTATGTATAACAGCTCGTAACAAAGAAGATAAAGTTCGGTTTACTACCTCAGTTTGTCCATCAGTTTGTGGATGACATGCCGTACTGAAAAGTAACTTTGTTCCAAGTTTCCTCCAAAGAGTCTTCCAAAAGTGGCTTAAGAACTTTGTATCACGATCAGAGACAATGCTTTTAGGAATTCCATGCAAACGAACAATCTCTTGAAAGAACAAATCAGCAACATGTACTGCATCGTCAGTTTTCGCACAAGGAATGAAATGGGACATTTTGGAGAATCGATCAACCACCACCATTATTGAATCCTTCCCACGTTGTGTTCTCGGTAGTCCAAGTACAAAGTCCATGCTAATGTCCATCCATGGTTGCTCTGGAATAGGCAGTGGCATATAGAGTCCATACGCATTCTCTTTACCTTTAGCTCTCTTGCAAATAGCACATCTTTCAATCACCTTGTGTACATCCCGTAACATACTGAGCCAAAAAAAATGTTCTTTCAGCAGCTCATAAGTCTTCTTCTCCCCAAAATGACCACTAAGACCACCACTATGAGCCTCTCGCACAAGCAACTCCCGTAACGAACCTGAAGGAATACACATTCTGCCCATTTTGAACAAGTAACCTTCATGCATGAAGAACCCATCACAAGCTCCCTTTGCACATTCGGCAACCACATTAGCAAGTAGGAATCATTGGCATACTGATCCTTCACCTGTTCAAAACCCATCAGCCTTGCATTCAACATAGAGATCAGTGCATACCTCCTAGAAAGAGCATCAGCAACCACATTAACTTGCCCTTTCTTGTACTTTATGACATAAGGAAATGACTCCATGAACTCCACCCATTTAACATGCCTTCGATTCAACTTGTTTTGCCCCTTAAGATACTTCAAGGCTTCATGATCAGTATGTATAACAAATTCTTTAGGCAACAAGTAGTGCTGCCATACCTCCAGAGCCCGAATCAAAGCATAGAACTCCTTGTCGTAAATAGAGTAGTTCAAACGCGCTCCATTTAACTTTTCACTGAAGAATGCAATCGGTCTCTTTTCTTGCATCAAAACAACACCAATTCCAACCCCGGAAGCATCGCACTCTATTTCGAATGTTTTAGCAAAGTCTGGAAGTGCTAAAACTGGAGCAGTACACAACTTTTCCTTAATTATCTCAAAAGCTTTCTGGGCATCTTCACTCCATCTAAAGGATGTGGCAGCTGGTTTTGGGAACTTGCTGGTTCCACGAGGATCTTTAATGAGCTGCAATATAATCTACAAGTGTGGCACTGATTCATTAATGTTTCAGAATCCTTTTCCTATAAGGATTCCTTATTCATCCCAGCTACACAAGGAAAGAAGGGCTGGTGGTATTTAATGACAGACTGGTTGTTATTTTTTTTTTTTTATCATTTTCTTTAATGTCTGGGCTTAATTAAAACATTTTTTCGAGCTAGGGTCCAGGGCTTGTTTGGATCAGGTTATGGGCTTTTCAGTTTAGCGTGTTGGGCCAGTTTTGAGCGGACCTCATATAAGTCCACATAAGAGGTCCATTAGGGTTACTTTTTGAAGAACTATTTAAACTCATGTAAGCCAAAATTTCAGCAGCTTTGATGATTATTATTCTGAATTTTTTTCAGTTTTAACGTGTGAGAGTGATTCTTGCATTCTTCAGCTCTTGAACGAACTGAACCTGACTTATCGAAGATTAACCGGCTTCGTGGCGTCATTCTACTCGTTCCAATTGTGTTGGTGCCTGGGGCAGGTTTCCATTGTGTCACGCTCATATCAGACCTATTTCGGCTTCCCGGGATCGGATCTCAATCTTGATTGTGGGCTGCGTGACCACGTGGTTCGCATCAGTTGGTATCCGAGCTAGGCTCCGAAACAAGGTCATATCATTCGGTTATTTTCGTTTTTTTTAGCGTGCCCTTAGGTTTTTCAGTGTTTGCGTCCATCTTCTTGTTCTTCGTGTCTGCGTCATCTAAGCAAAAAAGAATTATAATTCATCTTGTTACTGTCTCTAATCATATCAGTGTCTATATATGTGTCTATATATATATATATATATATATATATATATATATATATATATAAAGGAAAGAGAGTTAAAGAGGGATTAGTTGAAATTTGAAGGATCATTCAATTTTTGCCGCAGAAACACAACTCCTGGTGAACCATAACCATTTTTTTTTTTTGGTAAGCTGACTTATGTATTAAAAGAAAATGATACAAAGAATATAATGGGCATACCCAAGATTTACAATGAGGACAGAAACGAAAACCAACAAATGGCTACAGGCTAGCCACAACAAAACAAAAACTTGGACCAACTAGATATGCTAGGGGTACAAAAACAACCAGCTAAACATCAAATTAAGAGTCCATGTTATTGACCCTCCAAAGTCTTTGGATCCTTATGTTTTCATCTGTTTGTTGAACATTCCTTATCAAAACAAGCTTATCGCGAATGATACATTCGATTTGATCAAAAACCAAATTCGAAGCTTTAGACACATCTGAAAAGATCCTTGCATTCCGTTCTTGCCAGATACAATACACTGTAGCTGCGAAACCCAGTTTACGAGAAAAGTTGACGAAACTTTTTCCATGCCAAGAGACAGTGGCCAATCAAATCCATTCATCTAAGCTTTTTGTCATTCTTGGAATGTCGCATCTATCACAAACATTCCACCATAATGCTTTCGCAAAGGAGCATTCAAAGAACAAGTGGTTGTGATCTTCATTATTGCAGAGACAGAGTGAGCACCTATTGGGACCATGAATACCAAACCGATGAAGTCTATCCTGCGTTGAGAGTTTCTGTTGGATAGCCACCCAAAGAAGAAATGCATGTCTTGGGACAGCATTCTTGAACCACACGATGTCATGCCAATCAACCATTTGATGATGAATTCTTAGTTGTTCCCAAGCTACTTTGACTGAGAAACTCTGATTTGGCGAATCCAACCAAACAATCTCATCCTTTTGCCCCTTAGGAGTAGAGGTGGAAGGAATAGCTTCTAAAATGGGGTGCCAGCCAATAGCATGAGTGATAGGAATTCTCCATTCTAAGTTATTAATCAGCACGTTCACTCTCGCGTTGTGTTCCATACCTGAATCATAGATGAAACGTTCACCGTAGGTATCAGCGAGCGGGCTGTGAGGATGCCAATTGTCAAACCATAGAGAGGTTGTCATTCCATCTCCGATGACGTGCTTCATCTTCGGCCATGCTAAGGATCTGAGCTTTAGAATCTTTCCCCAAGCCCAAGAGCAGCTTCCTGGCGCCTTGATTGTCCAGAAATTCCTACCTCGCAAGAGATTGGATCTGATCCAAGTAGACCAGATTGAGCCATCTGAGTCATTGCACAAGTTCCAAATATGTTTCAACAAGGCAATCTTGTTCCATTCTGCTATCCTTTTTATGCCTAGGCCCCCCTCCTTTTTTGGAAGACATACCTGATCCCAAGCCACTTTAGCCCTGGTAGTGCTCATATCTGAACCTGACCAAAGAAAGGATCTCATAATTTGCTCAACATTTTTCACTACTTCCCCAGGTAATAGGAATGGAGATGCCCAATAGACCTGGATGGAGAATAAGACTGAGTTAATCAGTTGTACTCGCCCTGCGAAAGAGAGTGTTCTACAGGTCCAATGTCGAACTTTGGCGGTAATTCGATCCACGAGGCCCTTACAATTAACAGCCTTTAGTCTGGACGAGATAAGAGGCACTCCCAAATATTTCATAGGAAGCTCCCCCTCTCTAAACCCAAGAATACTGATAATCTGTTCCCTCTCAGCTCCTAACGAACCGCTCAAGAAGATGTCACTTTTGTTTGGATTTGGATATAGACCTGATAGAACCTGAAACTCTGTGAGTACATTTTTGATCATACGGATTGAATGTACATCCCCTTTGCTGAATATCATCAAGTCGTCGGCAAAGCAAAGATGAGAAATTCTGTCCTTCTTGCATCTCCAGTGGAACTTGAAGTTTTGGTTGGCACTCATATTGCAGAACAGCCCTGACAGGATTTCCATGCATAGGACAAACAAATATGGAGATAATGGATCACCTTGTCTCAGCCCTCTCCCCCCTTGGAAGTAACCCGCAAGTTCACCGTTGACGTTGATTGAGAATTGACATGATGTAACACAAACCATGATCCAATCAATGACTGTTCTAGGGAATCCCATTTTTATCAACGTAGCATCAACGAAATCCCACCGAACAGAGTCATAAGCCTTCATCAGGTCTACTTTCATAGCACAACGAGCAGGACCCGTAGTTGTGTGATAGCCTTTCATTAGTTCCTGAGACAAAAGAATATTGTCGCTGATTCTCCGTCCAGAGATAAAAGCTGTTTGATACGGACCTACTAAGGATGGTAAAACAACTTTCATTCTCCCAGCTAGAATCTTCGCGATGCATTTGTATACTGTATTGCAGCAAGATATAGGACGAAAATCTGTCAACCTCGTAGGATTAGCAACTTTAGGGATAAGGGAAATGGATGTAGCATTCATTTCTTTAAGCATTCTACGAGTCTGGAAGAAGGAGCTAACAGCGTTGATTACATCTTCCCCCACTATGTGCCACATTCTTTTGAAGAAACCTGCGTTGAAGCCATCTGGACCAGGAGCTTTGTTGTTTTTCAAACTAAACATAGCATGCTTAATCTCCTCTCTTGTGACATCTTGTGCTAGTACATGCTGTTGAGTTGCCGACAATTTGTAAATAATTGCCGATTGCATCACTTCCTCGTTCAGGACCCTAGGCATCTGTTTCACTCCCAATACACGCTGGAAGTATGCAATTACTTCTGATTTGACTGCCTCGTGTCCTTCAGCGACTTCTCCATCCTCCCTTGTAACCGAGAGAAGCTTATTTCTATTCTGTCTACCATTTACTGATTTGTGAAAGTAGCTAGTATTCTGATCCCCCAAGCTAAGCCATTGTATCCTTGCCTTTTGTCTGAAAAAACACTCTTCCGCCCTGACAGTAGAAGCATAGTTACGAACAGCATCTCTTTCTCGCATACGCAATGCTGGATCCTCAGGCGCTGTATGCAGAGCTTGTTGAGCCCTATCCATGTGATCCTTTGCATCTTTGACTCTATCGGAAATATTGGAGAAGTGAGTCTTATTGAAATGTTTAAGTTCCTGCTTTAGCTTCCTTAGTTTGCAACACAGTTGATACATTGGACACCCTCCTGAATGCTGATCCCACACTTTCTTCACCAAGGGCATGAACTTGTCATGATCCATCCACATATCGAAGAATCTGAATGGTTTCTTTATGTTCTGAACATTGCCAGTGACTTTTACCACCATGGGAGAATGATCTGACATACCAGCAGGCAAGAATCTCGCTTCCGACAATGGGAAGCGCATATTCCACTTCTCATTCACAAGCACTCTATCTAGTTTCCGCATAATCATATTCTCAGGACATTGGTTCGTCCACGTATAATGCATACCTGAATACCGAAGATCATCCACTTTCGCTTCACGTATACATGTTTCCAATCTGTCCATATGACCAGCCCACGTAGAAGACCCCCCTAACCTCTCTGACTGGTTGCGGATAGCATTAAAGTCGCCCATAAGAATCCATGGGGTTGACTCCCATCCATCACTACGGCTCACAATATCAGACCATAAAGCCTCACGTACAGATGCATTATTGTCTCCGTAAATGATTGAAGTATTAAAACAGATATTGGTAGCTAATATCATGACAGAAACATGGATAGCCTGGTCTGACATTCCCAGAACATCCACCTTCACCAAATCAGCATTCCAACAAACCCAAATACGACCACGACAAGAGAAATCATAATTATACAAGAATGACCAATTACGCAGAAGAAGTTGCGAAACATTATCTTTATTCCTGTCTCTAACCCGAGTTTCAACCAAACCAAAAAAAACCATCCTCTCTTGATGGATGAGCTGACGCAGTTCTGAATGCTTTATGGGATCATTCAAACCTCTAACATTCCAACATCCAATAATCATAGGGAAATAGAGAGGAGTACCAAACATCAACACATGGATTACCTTGACTTGCCCCCCCTCGAGGAGCCAGATTTCTTACTCTTCTTTGAAAAGCCTGGAGAACCCGTTTTCTTTTTTTTCTAGAGAGTCTCTAGCCTTGCTAGCTAACTGATTAATAAAAGTTTCCCCGTCAGAAGAAATCGGACTTTGCGGACTTGTTGGGATCAGTGACGTCGACTCCTTATCATCATCTTCCTTACCTGTACCACCTCCCATAACTCCAATATCAACATTCACCTCATGACTAACAGGGTTCATGGTTGCATTACAGATGGTTGAACTTTGATCTAAAGAAGTACATGCATCCCCTTCCTCCGGCACCATGTCTGCTCGTAAGCTCTTCAAAATAAGAGGAGAGGTAGGATTTTCATCTTCATAACAACCAGCATTGGGCACATCTAATGTCGCAGATTCATTCGTATTACAATCAGCACTCTGTAAAGCAGATGCTAAACAACCATTCTCATTACAATTAAGCTCTTTAGATGCCAAACAATCATTCTCACCAATCGTAACACCCTTATTTCGTTTACCAACTACCTGCCATTGAAGCTGATTCTGCTTATTATCTGCATGTTTAGAGTTCACAGCTCCTATTTTCCTTTTGCCCTCTGCCCCCATTGTACGATCATCAACTTTACTGGTAGCACATATCGCTGTGGTATGTCCAAAGACATTGCAATTATTGCACCTTGAAGGAATCCATTCATAATCCGCTGAAATTGTTATGAATAACCCATTTGGACAGCGAAGGTCGTATTCCTTCACCAGCGTTTTCGAAGCTTCTATCTCAACGCAAACTCTTGCGTAGCTAAGCCTTTTACGCAACAATGTAGTAAGGTCAGCATGAAGGGGAACCCCAATAGCACTCGCTACACAACTCAGCCCCTTAACAGTCCAATACTCGAGAGGAACATTGTAGAGCTTAACCCATACCGGAACTCTATCCAGATCATCTTTCAAAAATTGCATGTTCGGATGCCAACGTTTAAGCACCAAAGGTCTGTTGGCCATGTGCCATGGGGCTCTCTCCAGAACATTAGTGGCGCGATCGACAGAATCAAAAGTGAAGAGAAAGAATCCATTATCAGAAGATAAAACTTCGGATAGACCGTGGGAGCCCCATATTCTTTTAGCAATAGAATTAACCACAGGATAGGGTAATTTCTGACCCACGAAATGACCAACTAGAGTGGATTTCCAAAGTTCACAGCCATCCTCAAACACATCAAGTGGAGGAGCTACTGTCACACGACCATCAGTTATTGCGGGGGGAGCAAAATGCAAGTTACGGACTGGATTCATATCAAGGGACATCCTACCCTTATTTTCATCAACATCAGAGCCCTTCAAAGCATTTAAAAAATTCAATTTGGGGCTAAGGTGTAGCTGTTCTTGCTTGCTTAGACCCAACCTTCAACTCATCACCTTTAGAACCCAACACAGGATTCATGTCATGACTATTTAGCATGTCTTGGAGCTCTAATTGTAAAGTATGTCCAGATTTAACTCCATTGTGTTGTTCAATGTCAGAGCTAACCATTGGAACAAATTTGACAGCAGAACACAAAGACAATTTGGCAGCATACAAATACTAGAAAAAACTCAGTCCAAGAAGCACTAATAAGCGACCAGCACTATGATTGGAACACCGATCAGGTCAAACATCCCAACGGTTCAAAGGAAGATACACATGTTATGTATAACATATTCAAAAATCAGCACAGTTTAACGGTTGGATCGCCGCAGATCTTAATTATACCGAAACTGACCTGAGAATGACGACCTTCTGTTGAACATGTAGACAACGTTGCTGGAGGCTTAATTTCTAATCTCCACCGTTCAGAATGTGTATCATAACCTGGTGCATCACATATCCAAAAATAAGGTTGATCCAACGGTGGAAGAAGGAGAAATATGCCGGCGGCTCTGACTGTTCCGAGAAGGATTTCTCCAGAAATATTCAAATGGCTGGCTTCCGCAGGAGGAATCCAATATGGACGATCCCTCTGGACAGAATGTAGGCAATATAGATGTTCACAACATACCAAAAAATAGTCTGGATCCAACGGTATAACAAGGCAAAACGGGCCGGCGACTCTGACAGCACTAGGGGGTTTTCCAGAAAATTTCAATTGTCCAGATTTCTTAAACGGAGGAAGCTTTAGAAGATCCCTCCGGTCAGAATGTAGACAATAGTTCAGTTCACAACATAACCAAATCTTGGCTTGATCCAACGGTGGTCGCCGGAGATATGGCTGTTGGAGCACCGCCCCTTTGAATCTTTCCTCTCTAACCTTGGTGAACCATAACCAAACCACCTCAGAATCAATTTAAACTTCATATTCAGTCTATTGGGGGTGAGATCGCATCATATGTAAAGTTTGGGCTTATCCTGATATTGTTTCCTTGAGGTTTTAATTCGAGGTTCAATTGTGCCGCAGAAACACTACTATTAGTGAACCATAAGCAAACCACCTTAGAATCAATTGAAACCTCATATTATGTGTATTGGGGATGAGAGCGCAGCATTTGGGATCATTTTGATGTCGGCTTCTGGAGGTTTTAATTGGAGGTCCAATTCTGCCGCAAACTGACCATACAAGGCGTTTGGGTACCTAGAAATAAGAGAACACGAGCTATAAATTGTGTTTTGGTGTTTTCACAGTATTGCAATAGTAATACTACATATTAAATTCAAGGTCATTTGGATATCGGTTTCTTTAGGTTCCTGTATTGGGTCTTGTTTTGTCGTAACGAGTCTGTTTGGTGTTATCTTTCAAGACTTGTTTTGTTTCTGTTGATCTCGTTCCTGCCATTATACTATCATCATATTTTGATATTTGGCTGTTGTTTGAGTCATTTTCATCACTTTCGCATTTGTTTGTTTTTTTCGATAAGTTCCGGTCCAGCCAAAAGTCAGGTTCGTAATCTCGAATCTAAATCAGTGTTTTCCTGCTACAAACTCTATTCTTCTCGTCGTCTTCGTATTCATCAAGGGAGAGGGAGTAGAGGAGGATTGTAGATCAACGATGCGAAAAGCTAAGCCATGGTTTGGAGGCCTTAGAACGAGAAGTTGATAAGTGTAGAAGGTTATTCTATGATCTTCAAGCTTCATGGGAAAAAGAGGTGCAGCGCCAAAAGGATGAAAGAAGAAGGAGAATCATTCGGAAGTATGCACGCAAGTGGCTAGTACGGCGTGCTTATTTGAAATTCTTGTCGGTCACTACTTCCATACAGTGTTGCTGGAGAAAGGTGTTAGCAATAAGGGGATTCCGAAGGCTTAAACAAGAGGCTGCTGAAGTCGCTATGGATCCTATTCAAGATTCGAGGGCGAATCTTCTTGAAGAGGGAGGGAAGGCGATACGGCTCAGCCACGTGATACGACCCAAGTAAGGTCAGATTCGGATTTTGGCGTAAAAAGCGCAACAGTCATAATTCTCAATCCGACCGTTGGATCGGGCTAATATTTTACGTGGACTCTCCAGACATGTTTTGCTACCTTGGGTTAAAAATTCAGGTCAATCGGAGTTCGGGAAGGAACGGCAACTCTGGTCAATGGAGGCTGTACGGATTTTGTTATTTACTTCCATTTGACTCGTGGACTTCCTATTTGGCTAGGATTCTTTTTCCTACAAGGATGTGGCAGCTGGTTTTGGGAACTTGCTGGTTCCACGAGGATCTTTAATGAGCTGCAATATAATCTACAAGTGTGGCACTGATTCATTAATGTTTCAGAATCCTTTTCCTATAAGGATTCCTTATTCATCCCAGCTACACAAGGAAAGAAGGGCTGGTGGTATTTAATGACAGACTGGTTGTTATTTTTTTTTTTTATCATTTTCTTTAATGTCTGGGCTTAATTAAAACATTTTTTCGAGCTAGGGTCCAGGGCTTGTTTAGATCTTAATTGCATACTTCCAGCGTGTATTGGGAGTGAAACAGATGCCTAGCGTCCTGAACGAGGAAGTGATGCAATCGGCAATTATTTACAAATTGTCGGCAACTCAACAGCATGTACTAGCACAAGATGTAACAAGAGAGGAGATTAAGCATGCTATGTTTAGTTTGAAAAACAACAATGCTCCTGGTCCAGATGGCTTCAACGCAGGTTTCTTCAAAAGAATGTGGCACATAGTGGGGGAAGATGTAATCAACGCTGTTAGCTCCTTCTTCCAGACTCGTAGAATGCTTAAAGAAATGAATGCTACATCCATTTCCCTTATCCCTAAAGTTGCTAATCCTACGAGGTTGACAGATTTTCGTCCTATATCTTGCTGCAATACAGTATACAAATGCATCGCGAAGATTCTAGCTGGGAGAATGAAAGTTGTTTTACCATCCTTAGTAGGTCCGTATCAAACAGCTTTTATCTCTGGACGGAGAATCAGCGACAATATTCTTTTGTCTCAGGAACTAATGAAAGGCTATCACACAACTACGGGTCCTGCTCGTTGTGCTATGAAAGTAGACCTGATGAAGGCTTATGACTCTGTTCGGTGGGATTTCGTTGATGCTACGTTGATAAAAATGGGATTCCCTAGAACAGTCATTGATTGGATCATGGTTTGTGTTACATCATGTCAATTCTCAATCAACGTCAACGGTGAACTTGCGGGTTACTTCCAAGGGGGGAGAGGGCTGAGACAAGGTGATCCATTATCTCCATATTTGTTTGTCCTATGCATGGAAATCCTGTCAGGGCTGTTCTGCAATATGAGTGCCAACCAAAACTTCAAGTTCCATTGAAGATGCAAGATGGACAGAATTTCTCATCTTTGCTTTGCCGACGACTTGATGATATTCAGCAAAGGGGATGTACATTCAATCCGTATGATCAAAAATGTACTCACAGAGTTTCAGGTTCTATCAGGTCTATATCCAAATCCAAACAAAAGTGACATTTTCTTGAGCGGTTCGTTAGGAGCTGAGAGGGAACAGATTATCAGTATTCTTGGGTTTAGAGAGGGGGAGCTTCCTATGAAATATTTGGGAGAGCCTCTTATCTCGTCCAGACTAAAGGCTGTTAATTATAAGGGCCTCGTGGATCGAATTACCGCCAAAGTTCGACATTGGACCTGTAGAACACTCTCTTTCGCAGGGCGAGTACAACTGATTAACTCAGTCTTATTCTCCATCCAGGTCTATTGGGCATCTCTATTCCTATTACCTGGGGAAGTAGTGAAAAATGTTGAGCAAATTATGAGATCCTTTCTTTGGTCAGGTTCAGATATGAGCACTACCAGGGCTAAAGTGGCTTGGGATCAGGTATGTCTTCCAAAAAAGGAGGGGGGCTAGGCATAAAAAGGATAGCAGAATGAAACAAGATTGCCTTGTTGAAACATATTTGGAACTTGTGCAATGACTCAGATGGCTCAATCTGGTCTACTTGGATCAGATCCAATCTCTTGCGAGGTAGGAATTTCTGGACAATCAAGGCGCCAGGAAGCTGCTCTTGGGCTTGGGGAAAGATTCTAAAGCTCAGATCCTTAGCATGGCCGAAGATGAAGCACGTCATCGGAGATGGAATGACAACCTCTCTATGGTTTGACAATTGGCATCCTCACAGCCCGCTCGCTGATACCTACGGTGAACGTTTCATCTATGATTCAGGTATGGAACACAACGCGAGAGTGAGCGTGCTGATTAATAACTTAGAATGGAGAATTCCTATCACTCATGCTATTGGCTGGCACCCCATTTTAGAAGCTATTCCTTCCACCTCTACTCCTAAGGGGCAAAAGGATGAGATTGTTTGGTTGGATTCGCCAAATCAGAGTTTCTCAGTCAAAGTAGCTTGGGAACAACTAAGAATTCATCATCAAATGGTTGATTGGCATGACATCGTGTGGTTCAAGAATGCTGTCCCAAGACATGCATTTCTTCTTTGGGTGGCTATCCAACGGAAACTCTCAACGCAAGATAGACTTCATCGGTTTGGTATTCATGGTCCCAATAGGTGCTCACTCTGTCTCTGCAATAATGAAGATCACAACCACTTGTTCTTCGAATGCTCCTTTGCGAAAGCATTATGGTGGAATGTTTGTGATAGATGCGACATTCCAAGAATGACAAAAAGCTTGGATGAATGGATTCGATTGGCCACTGTCTCTTGGCATGGAAAAAGTTTCGTCAACTTTTCTCGTAAACTGGGTTTCGCAGCTACAGTGTATTGTATCTGGCAAGAACGGAATGCAAGGATCTTTGCAGATGTGTCTAAAGCTTCGAATTTGGTTTTTGATCAAATCGAATGTATCATTCGAACAAAAGTGACATCTTCTTGAGCGGTTCGTTAGGAGCTGAGAGGGGACAGATTATCAGTATTCTTGGGTTTAGAGAGGGGGAGCTTCCTATGAAATATTTGGGAGTGCCTCTTATCTCGTCCAGACTAAAGGCTGTTAATTGTAAGGGCCTCGTGGATCGAATTACCGCCAAAGTTCGACATTGGACCTGTAGAACACTCTCTTTCGCAGGGCGAGTACAACTGATTAACTCAGTCTTATTCTCCATCCAGGTCTATTGGGCATCTCTATTCCTATTACCTGGGGAAGTAGTGAAAAATGTTGAGCAAATTATGAGATCCTTTCTTTGGTCAGGTTCAGATATGAGCACTACCAGGGCTAAAGTGGCTTGGGATCAGGTATGTCTTCCAAAAAAGGAGGGGGAGCTAGGCGTAAAAAGGATAGCAGAATGGAACAAGATTGCCTTGTTGAAACATATTTGGAACTTGTGCAATGACTCAGATGGCTCAATCTGGTCTACTTGGATCAGATCCAATCTCTTGCGAGGTAGGAATTTCTGGACAATCAAGGCGCCAGGAAGCTGCTCTTGGGCTTGGGGAAAGATTCTAAAGCTCAGATCCTTAGCATGGCCGAAGATGAAGCACGTCATCGGAGATGGAATGACAACCTCTCTATGGTTTGACAATTGGCATCCTCACAGCCCGCTCGCTGATACCTACGGTGAACGTTTCATCTATGATTCAGGTATGGAACACAACGCGAGAGTGAACGTGCTGATTAATAACTTAGAATGGAGAATTCCTATCACTCATGCTATTGGCTGGCACCCCATTTTAGAAGCTATTCCTTCCACCTCTACTCCTAAGGGGCAAAAGGATGAGATTGTTTGGTTGGATTCGCCAAATCAAAGTTTCTCAGTCAAAGTAGCTTGGGAACAACTAAGAATTCATCATCAAATGGTTGATTGGCATGACATCGTGTGGTTCAAGAATGCTGTCCCAAGACATGCATTTCTTCTTTGGGTGGCTATCCAACGGAAACTCTCAACGCAGGATAGACTTCATCGGTTTGGTATTCATGGTCCCAATAGGTGCTCACTCTGTCTCTGCAATAATGAAGATCACAACCACTTGTTCTTTGAATGCTCCTTTGCGAAAGCATTATGGTGGAATGTTTGTGATAGATGCGACATTCCAAGAATGACAAAAAGCTTGGATGAATGGATTCGATTGGCCACTGTCTCTTGGCATGGAAAAAGTTTCGTCAACTTTTCTCGTAAACTGGGTTTCGCAGCTACAGTGTATTGTATCTGGCAAGAACGGAATGCAAGGATCTTTGCAGATGTGTCTAAAGCTTCGAATTTGGTTTTTGATCAAATCGAATGTATCATTCGCGATAAGCTTGTTTTGATAAGGAATGTTCAACAAACAGATGAAAACATAAGGATCCAAAGACTTTGGAGGGTCAATAACATGGACTCTTAATTTGATGTTTAGCTGGTTGTTTTTGTACCCCTAGCATATCTAGTTGGTCCAAGTTTTTGTTTTGTTGTGGCTAGCCTGTAGCCATTTGTTGGTTTTCGTTTCTGTCCTCATTGTAAATCTTGGGTATGCCCATTATATTCTTTGTATCATTTTCTTTTAATACATAAGTCAGCTTACCAAAAAAAAAAACAAGCTTATCGCGAATGATACATTCTTTTTTTTTGGTAAGCTGACTTATGTATTAAAAGAAAATGATACAAAGAATATAATGGGCATACCCAAGATTTACAATGAGGACAGAAACGAAAACCAACAAATGGCTACAGGCTAGCCACAACAAAACAAAAACTTGGACCAACTAGATATGCTAGGGGTACAAAAACAACCAGCTAAACATCAAATTAAGAGTCCATGTTATTGACCCTCCAAAGTCTTTGGATCCTTATGTTTTCATCTGTTTGTTGAACATTCCTTATCAAAACAAGCTTATCGCGAATGATACATTCGATTTGATCAAAAACCAAATTCGAAGCTTTAGACACATCTGCAAAGATCCTTGCATTCCGTTCTTGCCAGATACAATACACTGTAGCTGCGAAACCCAGTTTACGAGAAAAGTTGACGAAACTTTTTCCATGCCAAGAGACAGTGGCCAATCGAATCCATTCATCCAAGCTTTTTGTCATTCTTGGAATGTCGCATCTATCACAAACATTCCACCATAATGCTTTCGCAAAGGAGCATTCAAAGAACAAGTGGTTGTGATCTTCATTATTGCAGAGACAGAGTGAGCACCTATTGGGACCATGAATACCAAACCGATGAAGTCTATCCTGCGTTGAGAGTTTCCGTTGGATAGCCACCCAAAGAAGAAATGCATGTCTTGGGACAGCATTCTTGAACCACACGATGTCATGCCAATCAACCATTTGATGATGAATTCTTAGTTGTTCCCAAGCTACTTTGACTGAGAAACTTTGATTTGGCGAATCCAACCAAACAATCTCATCCTTTTGCCCCTTAGGAGTAGAGGTGGAAGGAATAGCTTCTAAAATGGGGTGCCAGCCAATAGCATGAGTGATAGGAATTCTCCATTCTAAGTTATTAATCAGCACGTTCACTCTCGCGTTGTGTTCCATACCTGAATCATAGATGAAACGTTCACCGTAGGTATCAGCGAGCGGGCTGTGAGGATGCCAATTGTCAAACCATAGAGAGGTTGTCATTCCATCTCCGATGACGTGCTTCATCTTCGGCCATGCTAAGGATCTGAGCTTTAGAATCTTTCCCCAAGCCCAAGAGCAGCTTCCTGGCGCCTTGATTGTCCAGAAATTCCTACCTCGCAAGAGATTGGATCTGATCCAAGTAGACCAGATTGAGCCATCTGAGTCATTGCACAAGTTCCAAATATGTTTCAACAAGGCAATCTTGTTCCATTCTGCTATCCTTTTTACGCCTAGCTCCCCCTCCTTTTTTGGAAGACATACCTGATCCCAAGCCACTTTAGCCCTGGTAGTGCTCATATCTGAACCTGACCAAAGAAAGGATCTCATAATTTGCTCAACATTTTTCACTACTTCCCCAGGTAATAGGAATAGAGATGCCCAATAGACCTGGATGGAGAATAAGACTGAGTTAATCAGTTGTACTCGCCCTGCGAAAGAGAGTGTTCTACAGGTCCAATGTCGAACTTTGGCGGTAATTCGATCCACGAGGCCCTTACAATTAACAGCCTTTAGTCTGGACGAGATAAGAGGCACTCCCAAATATTTCATAGGAAGCTCCCCCTCTCTAAACCCAAGAATACTGATAATCTGTTCCCTCTCAGCTCCTAACGAACCGCTCAAGAAGATGTCACTTTTGTTCGAATGATACATTCGATTTGATCAAAAACCAAATTCGAAGCTTTAGACACATCTGCAAAGATCCTTGCATTCCGTTCTTGCCAGATACAATACACTGTAGCTGCGAAACCAAGTTTACGAGAAAAGTTGACGAAACTTTTTCCATGCCAAGAGACAGTGGCCAATCGAATCCATTCATCCAAGCTTTTTGTCATTCTTGGAATGTCGCATCTATCACAAACATTCCACCATAATGCTTTCGCAAAGGAGCATTCGAAGAACAAGTGGTTGTGATCTTCATTATTGCAGAGACAGAGTGAGCACCTATTGGGACCATGAATACCAAACCGATGAAGTCTATCTTGCGTTGAGAGTTTCCGTTGGATAGCCACCCAAAGAAGAAATGCATGTCTTGGGACAGCATTCTTGAACCACACGATGTCATGCCAATCAACCATTTGATGATGAATTCTTAGTTGTTCCCAAGCTACTTTGACTGAGAAACTCTGATTTGGCGAATCCAACCAAACAATCTCATCCTTTTGCCCCTTAGGAGTAGAGGTGGAAGGAATAGCTTCTAAAATGGGGTGCCAGCCAATAGCATGAGTGATAGGAATTCTCCATTCTAAGTTATTAATCAGCACGCTCACTCTCGCGTTGTGTTCCATACCTGAATCATAGATGAAACGTTCACCGTAGGTATCAGCGAGCGGGCTGTGAGGATGCCAATTGTCAAACCATAGAGAGGTTGTCATTCCATCTCCGATGACGTGCTTCATCTTCGGCCATGCTAAGGATCTGAGCTTTAGAATCTTTCCCCAAGCCCAAGAGCAGCTTCCTGGCGCCTTGATTGTCCAGAAATTCCTACCTCGCAAGAGATTGGATCTGATCCAAGTAGACCAGATTGAGCCATCTGAGTCATTGCACAAGTTCCAAATATGTTTCAACAAGGCAATCTTGTTTCATTCTGCTATCCTTTTTATGCCTAGCCCCCCCTCCTTTTTTGGAAGACATACCTGATCCCAAGCCACTTTAGCCCTGGTAGTGCTCATATCTGAACCTGACCAAAGAAAGGATCTCATAATTTGCTCAACATTTTTCACTACTTCCCCAGGTAATAGGAATAGAGATGCCCAATAGACCTGGATGGAGAATAAGACTGAGTTAATCAGTTGTACTCGCCCTGCGAAAGAGAGTGTTCTACAGGTCCAATGTCGAACTTTGGCGGTAATTCGATCCACGAGGCCCTTACAATTAACAGCCTTTAGTCTGGACGAGATAAGAGGCTCTCCCAAATATTTCATAGGAAGCTCCCCCTCTCTAAACCCAAGAATACTGATAATCTGTTCCCTCTCAGCTCCTAACGAACCGCTCAAGAAAATGTCACTTTGTTTGGATTTGGATATAGACCTGATAGAACCTGAAACTCTGTGAGTACATTTTTGATCATACGGATTGAATGTACATCCCCTTTGCTGAATATCATCAAGTCGTCGGCAAAGCAAAGATGAGAAATTCTGTCCATCTTGCATCTTCAATGGAACTTGAAGTTTTGGTTGGCACTCATATTGCAGAACAGCCCTGACAGGATTTCCATGCATAGGACAAACAAATATGGAGATAATGGATCACCTTGTCTCAGCCCTCTCCCCCTTGGAAGTAACCCGCAAGTTCACCGTTGACGTTGATTGAGAATTGACATGATGTAACACAAACCATGATCCAATCAATGACTGTTCTAGGGAATCCCATTTTTATCAACGTAGCATCAACGAAATCCCACCGAACAGAGTCATAAGCCTTCATCAGGTCTACTTTCATAGCACAACGAGCAGGACCCGTAGTTGTGTGATAGCCTTTCATTAGTTCCTGAGACAAAAGAATATTGTCGCTGATTCTCCGTCCAGAGATAAAAGCTGTTTGATACGGACCTACTAAGGATGGTAAAACAACTTTCATTCTCCCAGCTAGAATCTTCGCGATGCATTTGTATACTGTATTGCAGCAAGATATAGGACGAAAATCTGTCAACCTCGTAGGATTAGCAACTTTAGGGATAAGGGAAATGGATGTAGCATTCATTTCTTTAAGCATTCTACGAGTCTGGAAGAAGGAGCTAACAGCGTTGATTACATCTTCCCCCACTATGTGCCACATTCTTTTGAAGAAACCTGCGTTGAAGCCATCTGGACCAGGAGCATTGTTGTTTTTCAAACTAAACATAGCATGCTTAATCTCCTCTCTTGTTACATCTTGTGCTAGTACATGCTGTTGAGTTGCCGACAATTTGTAAATAATTGCCGATTGCATCACTTCCTCGTTCAGGACCCTAGGCATCTGTTTCACTCCAATACACGCTGGAAGTATGCAATTAAGATCTAAACAAGCCCTGGACCCTAGCTCGAAAAAATGTTTTAATTAAGCCCAGACATTAAAGAAAATGATAAAAAAAAAAATAACAACCAGTCTGTCATTAAATACCACCAGCCCTTCTTTCCTTGTGTAGCTGGGATGAATAAGGAATCCTTATAGGAAAAGGATTCTGAAACATTAATGAATCAGTGCCACACTTGTAGATTATATTGCAGCTCATTAAAGATCCTCGTGGAACCAGCAAGTTCCCAAAACCAGCTGCCACATCCTTGTAGGAAAAAGAATCCTAGCCAAATAGGAAGTCCACGAGTCAAATGGAAGTAAATAACAAAATCCGTACAGCCTCCATTGACCAGAGTTGCCGTTCCTTCCCGAACTCCGATTGACCTGAATTTTTAACCCAAGGTAGCAAAACATGTCTGGAGAGTCCACGTAAAATATTAGCCCGATCCAACGGTCGGATTGAGAATTATGACTGTTGCGCTTTTTACGCCAAAATCCGAATCTGACCTTACTTGGGTCGTATCACGTGGCTGAGCCGTATCGCCTTCCCTCCCTCTTCAAGAAGATTCGCCCTCGAATCTTGAATAGGATCCATAGCGACTTCAGCAGCCTCTTGTTTAAGCCTTCGGAATCCCCTTATTGCTAACACCTTTCTCCAGCAACACTGTATGGAAGTAGTGACCGACAAGAATTTCAAATAAGCACGCCGTACTAGCCACTTGCGTGCATACTTCCGAATGATTCTCCTTCTTCTTTCATCCTTTTGGCGCTGCACCTCTTTTTCCCATGAAGCTTGAAGATCATAGAATAACCTTCTACACTTATCAACTTCTCGTTCTAAGGCCTCCAAACCATGGCTTAGCTTTTCGCATCGTTGATCTACAATCCTCCTCTGCTCCCTCTCCCTTGATGAATACGAAGACGACGAGAAGAATAGAGTTTGTAGCAGGAAAACACTGATTTAGATTCGAGATTACGAACCTGACTTTTGGCTGGACCGGAACTTATCGAAAAAAACAAACAAATGCGAAAGTGATGAAAATGACTCAAACAACAGCCAAATATCAAAATATGATGATAGTATAATGGCAGGAACGAGATCAACAGAAACAAAACAAGTCTTGAAAGATAACACCAAACAGACTCGTTACGACAAAACAAGACCCAATACAGGAACCTAAAGAAACCGATATCCAAATGACCTTGAATTTAATATGTAGTATTACTATTGCAATACTGTGAAAACACCAAAACACAATTTATAGC